>LGSN01000438.1:0-29240 GCA_001314375.1 Phytophthora podocarpi | reverse complement strand
GAATCATAGGATTCTGTCGACCACCCGTCGGCAAACCCCTATTACATAGAATGACATTTAGGAGGTAATTCATTACGCATAAGCAAATAAAACACAGTTCTCATTTTCACCTAAAGTGTTAATTATTATCTTTAATCTAGCTTTAATTATACTTGCAGGACACAAGTATAAAAAAGTTAAGTCTAAGAAACCTACGCTTCCTCATACACGTGTAAGCTTAAGTATTGGGCTAAGTAGGCCCATTACTCTGGTGGTTGGTGTCTAGGCGCCGTTGGCGTTGATACCGTCACACGCATCGGTGGCATGCCTGGTAGAAATGCTGCTGGGGCTCTCACTGACATGTGCTATGGTGGAAGCAGTCTGGGTGGACCGCGAGGTGGCGGTTGTGGGCCCATCGGTGGAATGGCCGAAGCTAGGCGCGATCGGTTTCTCACTGGCATTTGACACGGGAATGTAGGACGGGAATATAGGACGGTGAACACATATCGACGGCACTGACTCCAAAGGTGCGAGCGCCGGGGCTCTCGTCGGCAAGTGACTCGGGCGGTGGATTGGATGTGTGTGGTTCACTGGAACTCACGTTAAAATTCGGGGGTACTGTATTCGGGTTACTCATGAGTTGTGTGCAACGAAGCGCCGTCGAACCAGCAGCGCCTCGTCCCCTTCATACACGGCTGCGCGTGGACAGGCGACGGCGCCCGAACTTCTTCGTGATGAACGTCACCAGGGCGGCGGGCAGCTCGTCCAGCCAGGTGTGTGTGCGGTCGACGGCAGCGCACTTGTCCCTGAAGCCAACAAACACATGCTTCCGTCAAAGAATCGAAGGCATAGCTCAATCCCGTTGGCATCACGCGGGATGAGGGCGGGCATACTGACTGAACTGCCGCTGGTATGGGACAGTTTCGGGCATTCCTCATCGTCGCGCTGCACGTGTCGTGAACGGTGGCGTGGTGACCGCGGCGGGGTTCGTGATCTTCTGTGTGACTGTACTGGTTGTGGCGGGGCTATAGGCGAGCACCTGCAAGGCCATGGCCCACGCGATAGATTTGAACTCAATCCGCGCTGCTGCAGCCGAGAAGTCCCGTCACCAGTAAGAGGAATCGCTGGATAGGTGGACATACACCGCGCCGAGGTGTTGGTTCACTTCGCGCAATGTCCGCTGCACTCGCTAGGGAGTATGGAGGGCGTCGGCATCCATGTTCGCGACGACAAACTCTCGGACGCAATACGTAGCGCGTGCCAGGACCTCATACCATATGGAATGCGTGAAGGTCATGAGGCCTGCACGGCGCCAAGCAGATCGAAGGGTCGAAGTACGAGTCACAGGTCAGTGCTGCGGGTGGCGAGATTTTCGGACCGAAATCTAAGTTGAAGTTGGAATCAGAGGATCTGCAGCAAGTTGAGTAGCACGGTCGACGCGGCGATAGTACATGACGGATACTCCGTATCGGCCAAACCGGTCGCCGTCCGTTGCTCCGAGGGGTGGGGGGGGGGTGTCGTCAAAGCTGATGGACTCGAGCAACCACATGCGCAGGACAAACGCCATTGGCGTCTCATGTGCCCCTTCCAGGCTGAGCAAGTACGGGTATAGGCGGTGGGGGGTGAAGCTGTGCACGGTCGCTGGCACGAAGCCGCCCCGGTAGTGGAAACTGGTCTGTGCGCAAGTTGCGCACCGCTGCCGGAGGTAACGCCGCGCGGTGATTGGGCAACGTCCACGAGTTGGGGCTCGTCACCGTGTACGTGCTGATGTGCGTGCGGCGGAGCGGTGGCTGTGTTGGTACTGCAGGTACTGCAAGAATTCCGTGAACACGTGGGCCAGGTCCTGCCGCTGCAACGGCGGACCAGTCACTTGAAGTGGGCCGCTGGCACCGCATGATCAACATGTAGGACACCAGCACGGTAACCTGGCTGAGAGACGTCTGGATCAGTGGCTGGTGCGACGGCTGCTGGTGTTGCTGTGTCCGCATGGAAGCCACACGGGTACTCCGCCAGATCGAACGCTCCGTGCGCCGGGGCCGTGACCTGGCCGCCGACGGTGGCGGTGTTCGAGCGGGAGGTGCGGCGCACAACTGGCGGGACAGCTGGAACTGTTAGTGCAGCAGTTGACTCGATCTCCGGTGCACGCACAGTGAAGGGTGCAACGTCGATGGTCGGGGCAGTCGGTGGGTACGCCCGTGAACTAGGATGGCTATGGTGCCGAAGGGCCGATCGGGACCGGGGAGGCTGTAGCAGGCTCTGCTTTCGCCCCGTCAGAGGACACCACTGCCGATATGCACGGTGGTGCGGGAGCTGATGCCGCAGTAGCTGGTGGCAGCGCGTTCGTCACGATTGCTGGCGCCTGCACCACGAGAAGCTCGGGCGCTGTCGACTCTGGCCATGCTGCTGACTGCACGGCGGCTCTCGTACATGGTTGTGCTGCTGTCGACTTGGGTGCCGATTTTGCCACCTGGCGAAGAGTCGTCGCTGGAGTTAACGATGCTAGTGCTGGTGCTACGCTGGACCGCGATGCGATTTGCAGCGGACCGGAAGCCGAAAGCGGAGCGAAGGACGATGCACCAAGTTCAACAGCGGACGACCGCACAGTCTTCGCAGCGGGAGCCTTTTTGTTGAGGACGAGTTACCGCTTCTGCCGGCAAGCTTCGGCGAGGGCCCCCCGCGGTCATCTTGCGCTTGGCAATACGGGGGCTAGAGCGTGTTCTGGTTGCAGCTGGCTGCGCCGTGGCCGAAGTCGTCGATGTTGCAGTAGTCGCCGCCTTGGGCGTCGACGCCGTCATCGTCGAGGATGTGAGTGGCGGCGGGGCATTGCCGATGGTGAGGCAGCCCGGTCTCGACAGACAGGGAACGAGGTGTGGCGGCTGGAGGCGACAAGACCGGGGTCACTGGTGGCAGCGCAGCGCTGAAGTGCAGGATTTCCTAAAATACTACTCCAATGTAGGGAAGTCATTTCACGAAATAGATAATTGCGAGTAGCTCAAGAAATACATTACTGCATAGTTCAGCCCCCTGAAATAAATTATGCATTTACCCGCCGTACGCACCGTCGCCAAACTCCAAAAGCGGCGATTCATCTTGAGAAACAGGATGTTCTCCAGTTGCGTCGGCGACATCACTTGTGTGAGAGGAGACAACACAATTCCAGCTTGGCCACAAAACTTTCAGCAACCGGAGCGATATACTTGCTTTAATTAAGAGTAACAACTGTCATTCTTGTCACTCTTAAAATATTGGTCGATTTTGGGCTGGCTCTTTTCAATACTTGAAACTCCCATTTTTGGCTGATTTGAAATGTTCGACTCCCTGTAATAGAGAACTTTCGTACCCTGAATTGAGTTCCGTTTTACAGAACCACACCATACCTTTTTCTGCAACGTGAAAGATGCGTCGGCTCCCTTGCCAAAGCTTTCTCCCAGCCAGCCATTCAATTGAGCTTCAGCGTGGTTCCAAGCAGAAATGGCGGACGAGCATGACGAATCGTTCCGCCCCGCTACGGGATCTAAAGTCTGTGAGGCCCAGTCCCCACCAGTACTTCCCGAACAGCAAGAACCTGCAATCTCTGGACGAAAGAACTTCAGCGCTGCTGATGATCTAATCCTACTATGCGCTGCGAACACCATCAAGCCATGGAAACGCCATACAGCACGGCCAACGGCGTAATGAGAAGCTTTTGGCATGATCGTTGAGCTGTGCAGCGAAGCGCACGGCTTCGTGAGGGATAAACCAGGAGCCTCCTTACGAACCCGTTTTGACAAGCTTGTCAAGCAGTACCGTGACGCCGAGCGCGTCTCTCATCGAGCCTCCGGGACCACGGAGAAATACAAAGAGCGTGAAATGCTGCTGCAGGACATCATTCAGCGCATGGATGGATGGAAGTCACAGCGGGAGAATGAGAAGCAAGCGGAGCACGCTAAGAATGATGGGATTGAGGCATCGGGTGCACTTATGCTCTGTCTGGTGATGGGGGAACTGGAAGAGGAATTACTGCACGAGTGTGCGTCGGCCGACGAAGATGACCACGAGTCCAGCATTGGCACGACGGAGACCGCAACCCTGACGCCAGCGCAAAATGCGAGCTGCGTCCGGCGCTAAAGGTCGGAGTAACAAGGTAAGCAAGAGCGAAATGCTACATGCAGTTACGGATGCTATCACCCGTGTAATTGACGGAATGGGCGGTGGTAACCCTGAAAAGTATACTTACTTGAACAACCGCTTAGAATTTGAGAAGGAGGAAGCCGAGAAGAAACGGCAGCATGAAGAGAAGCTGGAGAGCCGTCGAGAAAAAGCAGAGCGTGTGATGGCGGCTCAGTGTGCAAGAAAGACGTTTATGCTGCAGCTCTTACAGGTCGCCTTTAGTCGTGCAGGCAATACAAGTGAGACGAACCAAGGCGAATAAGATGCTGTGTGCAGTAAACATGACTTATTATCGGTTAATCTATGCCTACGTATGCGTCTAGTGACGGTGGCTTCAGATTAAAGTACATCGAGATCTGATTGCCGGCTGGTTGAAGACACGTGTGAGCGTTTGTAAGCAGCATTGCCACAAGGAACAGTTTGCCTAATACTGTTTGGCGAGTGCGCATTTTTTTATCCCAGTTTAGGAATGACCACTGCATTTTCACGCGTCCGGATCCCTACGCAACAGCTTCTCGAACGCTGCTCATGCGAGCATTAAAGATCGCCTTAGAGGCACTGCCGGTGGTGTCAGCAAATGGACAAGCCACAAACTCACTACAACCGTAGGCAGGGTCGCCGTAGATGACCCCCCCCCCCCAAAAAAAAAAAATGCTCCGTCAGGATCCTTCTCTAGCTTATTCAGTAAGCATCTCATGCTGAGCATCGTGGAGTCGTGCCGTTGGCTTTCAACCGGCCCATACATACTAACGATAATACCGTCTGGTGTCGTCATCCCTTGCCAGTTGAAGCAGCGCCGCCTGGGGTGGCTGTTGTACAGGGACCTCTGCAAGTTCTCGAACGCCGACTTTCACGGGCGCTAGGACGGGACACATACTATTTAGTACCATCTTTAAATGCCCAGCAGCTCTTTAAAGGTGCGTATTTGGCCCTTATAACGTTGCATTAAGCTTATGTCCTTGCAGCCGCTATAGCACGATTGAAATAGAGAAGTTCACTATGGCGCTCGTAGAGCTCATGGACTGTCCGCTTGCAAACGCGGCTAAAAGCTGCGGGCGATCGGCCAAATTCGTTCGCAACCGTGAGCAGCATTGACGGCTCTGTCAGACGCCTGTACACCATGGCTAGAGCTTCCAATATTGGAACTGTGTCTCGCTCGGGTGTCGCAATGATCGGTGTGGAAAGGCCTAGCTTGACTACCAGCTCCCGTAACTGAAGTACCGTAAAATTGAACCGGATGTGAGCAGTGGCATCGTCCGTGGTAGGGTCGAAATGGTTACGGAAGTTGATGCGTGGTGGTGGGCCTCGTAGACGGAAGCAGTGGCTTTCAATCAGGAAGTGCATCACACGCAGAAAGCGCTTCCGCTTACCGCGCGCTGCTACCAAGAGTGCTGTGGTGATCACGAGAGCCTGTTCGGTGGACAACTTGGGGGCGATGAAGACCATGGAGCTTGAGTGGGCTGCAAAGTTGTGTTGCTACTGCTGGCTGTCATGCGTCGCTGAAATGAAAAACTCTGTTGAGTTTGACCCCCGAACTTTGTGAAACGGAATTCGATTTCAGCATCCGTTTTGAGAGGTGCTAACTACGGTACTGTTTTTTTTCTGAAACTGAATCACTGCTCAAAAAATGCTTACCAACGTGATGTTCACCACACGATTACAGTTGTGCACCTCGTTTTGGGCACCCATATAAACTAATACCCTTAAATATTGGATATCTCACGGAGGTATTTTACGTTAATCGGACTTCAAATATCCAATCACCTGTGATGTTTGATTTGATCCACCCTGCCGAAAACGAGGTGCACAACTGTATCATGTTCGTGTAAGCCACTCCATGTTTGCGCATCGCCTCAAGCAACGTTCCTCTTGGCCCAGAGCTGCTTGTCGTCACGCCCGCATTGCACACCTCAAGCCCCACTTTGCAATTACAGTATCATGTTCCGCCGCGGCCTCTCCTCTTTGGCCGCCAAGCCGTCTTGGGTGCGTCCGGGCTCGCACGACTACCTGCGCGAAGTTCTCGAGAGTCGCGTGTACGACGTGGCCATCCAGACGCCGCTGCAGCTCGCGCCGGCGCTGACGCAGTCGTTGCCGGGCAATTGCCGCCTCTTCCTGAAGCGCGAGGTGCGTGCGTCTGCATCTATCGGTTCAATATGCAACCCACCAGCTGACTGTTGTTGCGATTGCTGCTGTGCAGGACATGCAACCGACCTTCTCATTCAGCCTGCGCGGTGCCTACAACAAGATCGCCAACTTGACGCCAGCCCAGCGGGAAAGGGGCATCGTCGCTTGCGCGGCCGGCAACCATCTGGAAGGCGTGGCCTACGCTGCTGCCAAGCTGGACGTCGACGCCGTCGTCATTGCACCGGTTGGCACGGCGCAAAACATCTCCCACTCCACCAAGAACAAGATCACGATCGTGGAGCACGGAGCGGACTTTGACGCGTCGCTGGTGCGTTGGCGATCGAGAACAGTTGCTGGTTGAGAAGAAGGGCTCTAATGTGACGTGGCTGGTGTGGATCATTACAGAAAGAAGCGTTCCGAGTGGCGCAGACGGAGGGTCGATCGCTCGTTCACCCGTTCGACGACCCGCTTGTGATCGCTGGTAACGGTACCATCGCCATGGAGATCCTGAAGGAGGTACGGACGTGCTGCAAGGTTGAGATTTTTTTGCAAACATTGTGTCTAATGATGTTCGTGGGTCGATATCTGAGTAGACGGCTGGAGATCGCCCTGCAGCGATTTTCGCCCCTGTCGGCGGTGGTGGCTTGATTGCTGGTCTTGCCGCCTACGTGAAGGAGGTGGCCCCCGACGTTAAAATTATCGGCGTGGAGGCTGAAGGCGCCAATCTTCTGGAGAAATCGCTGCAGCACGGCTCGCCTGTGGCTATCCCGAGCGTTAACCGATTTACGGAGGAAGTGGGCATTCAGGCTATCGGCACAGAGAACTTCAGGCTATGCAAGGGTCTGGTAGACGAGGTGATTACCGTGTCGACCGACGAGATCTGCTCTGCGATCAAGGATGTGTTTGGCGACACGCGCTCGCTCATGGAGCCCACCGGTACGTACACGTTGTCGGCATCAGAAATTATTGCAACTGCCCCGATAATGTTGGCGCAGACTCTGATGGCATGTTGTTTTTTTGCGCACATATTGAACAGGTGCAATCAGTGTGGCTGGTGCCAAGAAATACGCCCGTGTGAAGAACGCCCAGGACGAAAAGTATGTGGCTGTGCTCGCTGCTGCCAACATGGACTTTGACCGGTTGCGCTTCGTTTCGGAGCGTTCAGATGACCGCGAGCGCTTCATGGCCGTCAAGATCCCCGAGAAGATTGGCAGTTTCCAAGATCTCTACAACGTCATCTGTACGTTTGGGACCAGGGGAGTGCAGTTACGGGCTCAGCTTGACTAACCTGTTGTGTGCATGGCTTCTATGTCGCTACAGTCCCTTACAACGTGACCGAGTTCTCGTACCGCATGGATTCCGAAGGCGACAACGAGGCGCGCATCTGCATGAGCATCCAGACCAAGACGGAGGACGAGTTCGTCGGCGTCGTGAAGGCTATCAACGAGCGCGGCGACATGCACGCCATTGATCTGGCCTCCAACGAACTGGCCAAGTCGCACCTGCGTCACCTCGCTGGTGGCCGCCCGGAAAACGTACGTCGCTGTTCTCATTGCGAGTTTGGATTGGTGGAATCTCTGCTCACCTGTCGTCTTTTGCCTCGTTTAGGTCACGAACGAGCGTCTGTTCCGCCTGGAGTTCCCGGAGCGTCCCGGTGCACTGAAGGACTTCCTCGGGACTCTCAGGTATGTCAGTTTGTCACTGAGCCATTGTCGTCCTGCTGCTACACGAGCTGATAAACTAATCGGTGCATTGTTTCGGCGCAGTCAATCCGCGCGTCAGTGGAATGTGAGTCTGTTCCACTACCGCAACCACGGCGCCGACATCGGCCGCGTGCTCGTCGGTTTCCAGGTGCCTCCGAAGGACAACGCGGCCTTCGACGCGTTCTTGAGCCAAGTGGGCTTCCGCTGTGAAGAGGAGACCGACAACCAGGCGTACGCGCACTTCCTGCACTAGTGAAAGTACCGTAAACCGTACCGTAGATGCATCCACTTCGACTTCAAAAAAAGTATCTTTCCCATCCGTTCTCATTCGACAAAATACTATTTCAATATCAACCAATCACCGTCTCCCCCTCGGAAGATTTCCTCCCCCGGAAACCAGAAGAAAAAAAGCGAGCGAGAAGACTCCGAACCGCGTCCGACCGCTCGTTTCTCTCGGCTCTCCCGTCTACCGCAGCGCCCCGAGAAGCTCGGCAACTAGCGCATCGTGTGGCGCATCGTCTTGCGCGTGTGTAGAGCCCTCGGTCACGCTCGCAGAGGCTCTAGATCCCGAGAAACAAGAGGAAGAAGAAGATGCAGGCGGCCAGCGCCGGCTTAGCGCCGCGCGCGCCGCCCAGCGACAAGGAACAGAAGCTCATGGACGTGCTGCTGCAGGCGTCGGAGGCGCGCGTGGCGCCGCTGCTGGCGTGCGTCAAGGGCTGGCCCATGGAGGCGCAGGCAGATCTGGCCAACTGGCGCACGGTGCTGTTGAAGCTGCACAAGCTGCTGCTGTCAGCGCTGCAGCAGTGCCCTGCGCTCCTATTGGTGGAAACAGAACTGGAGAAGACGGAGCAGCCAGTCACGAAGCAGATGGAGCAGGAATTGACTGAACAAGTGCTCGAGATCTTGAAGTTTTCCGGGTTTCTACTGGAAAACGCTGCTAACAAGGCAGTGTACCCATCTGCTAAGCCAGTGATGGCTCTATTAGCAGCGAAGAATGAACGGGTAGTAGCAGAAGCTACTAAGGTGGTGGCCATGTTGGCCTTACCCCCACAAGTGCATCGCTACGCTGCAGACCCCACGAGTTTCATGGACCATGCTGCAGGCAGGAATAATTTACTGAGAAGACGCTTACTGACGGTGGCTCAAGGACGGGGCGCGCCGAAAAACAGCTTGGAAGTGGTGGATTATTTGAATGCAGAGAGCGCCGAGACGCCGAAGGACGTGGAGTTTCAATATTACAGCCAGGAACAGGAGGGAGAAAGCACGACATCTCGTGTGGTGAGTGTGACGATCCCGCCATATGAAGAGGTGGTGACAGCTATGACGTCTCCTGCTGAATGTGCCTGTGCAGCGGCTACAGCGTGCGAACGTCTGATTGAGAAGCACAAGATCCCAAAGAGACTGCATTTCCAGCTGTTCACACAAGTGCGCGCGTGTTACGCGTCGCGCAGTGCACTTGCAAGAGAGAATTTGGTGGTGGAACGACTGCACGCGCTCCTCGCGTTGTTTTCGCTTTTCAGCGATGCTTGGGACGTGACGAATTACGTGGAACAACATCCGGAGCTCACGCGGGGGATCGTGGAGCTCATTCGCGTCGAGAGTATTGACCGCGTGCCTGTGCGCGTGCGAGTTACGGCATTACTTGTACTTACCGCGTTAGTGAACGATCGCGTTGGGAGAGCAAGAGGGATGGGCGTGCTTGGCCGGCAGTCCAACGTATTGCAGGCTTTGGGCGTTGTGAAGGGTACGCCGCACGGTGTTTTCCCTTCGCTCGTGCGCTTTTGTATGGCTGAGCTGGGCGATGCCACGGCGCTTAGCCCCACAACCACAACGTCTGCGTCACCGCCTCCGCTAGCATCGGAAGCAGCAGATACAGATATGGATATGAGCCTGGCAGTCGCCTTTGTGCAGGCAACTACAGATTTGCTATCTCCTCAGGAGGCCGAGGTGGTTAGTGCGCCCCCGTTTCGATGTGTTAGTAGCGGAAGCGTCCAGGAGACAAAGTTGTGCTGGATGGAGGGTGTTTTAGGACTACTGACGGCTGTGGTAGCGATTCAGTCTGGTGCTGCTGTTCTCACGGAAAATGGCATCGTTCCAGCTCTTTTGCATGTGCTCACAATGCCCGCCGTGAGTGCCTTTCACGTGGCCGTGACAACACAGTGTGTGCAAGCGCTAGAAATTACTGTGAGTAGTCATTCGACAGCAGCTGCGCTTTATCGTGACCTGAACGGAGTCGGCATTCTCGTGGATCGGCTCAAGCTGGAATGCGCCAGTATTGTTGGCCTTCAGAAGAGTGCAGCGAACTCGTCAGCAGTTTCCGAAACGAAGACGGTGCTGTTGCTAGCCATATTAGCGTCATTATCAATGTCGTTCCATTCTCAAGGTGTGATGAGCGCAGGGGCCACAAGCCGCGCTATTCGTGAAGGAAGCGCTCTCAACAAAGTGTTACTGCAACTTCTGTCCAATGTGGACATATTTGGACCAGTCGTATTTGCTCAGACGGCAATCGTGGTTTCTGATGTTATCAACAACGATCCGAGCAGTGTGAATCATGTGCATGCTGCCGGCTTGGCTGACGCGTTCTTGAAAACACTTACACGGTGGGATATTGCGGAGTTGTATCCATCTCGGATCCTATTGCCGCCGTCTAGTGAACTGCTTACGGCGGTGCCAACAGTGCTGAATGCTTTGTGCCTTACAACTACACACGCGGAAAAGGTGGCAAAGTACGAACCACTCATGCACCTTCTGGACGTGTTCGCACTTCCGCAATACACAGAAAACGAATCCAAGGATTACTGCTTTCAGGGTGATACGGCGGCTGTCGTTGGTGCTGGCATCTTTGAGCTAATGCGACACGTTCCAAGCTTCCAGAATGCAGCCATTCAAGCTGCGGTTCATGCTTTAAAGAAGGTGATTCGCTTCGGCGAAGAGAGTATTTCACCGACATCCTCGCCGCTGCCTCAATTCGTCGGAGACAAGGCCAACAGTGTTTTAATACGGATGGCGACGCACGTGGCAGATTTATTGGAGCCTTTGCTATCCAAATCCGAACACGCGGCGTATTTTGCGGACCTTGGAGGCATTCGGTTGCTTCTAGCGCTTTATCAGCTAATTTTGCCGAGCACTTCCTCATTTTTGGAAAGTGCTCTGCCAAGCAAGAAAACCACGCGGGGTGGGTTGCCCGAAAACACCCTGTCTCATAATCCAGCGGTGCAGTCGATTACTCTTGCGCTTCATTCGTACGCATCTCAGCAGCCTACTAACCTTCTCGGGGCTGTTGTAAAAGAACTGAGTTCACAGATGGACAATCTCCAACGTGCGCGTGCAAAGGTTGGACTACCGTGGTTCCTGAGCGAGAGCGGTGAAGGTGCCGAAAAGGTGTTGAGCTCATTACCGGATATCGATTTGGCAGAGCTGGTTAGTGCGCACGATAAGAGCAGTACTACGAACTCGGTTGCTGATAAGGCGGTGGTTGTAGGAGAGTACCTTCGGGTCCTGGCTCTGCTAGAATGGCTTGCTTCCGTGCTCATCTGGACACTGGAAACTGCGCACACGCACATGCAAAGTCGGCGATGGTTTACAGACTTTACGGCGTCTTCAACACAACAAGTTATCGCCCGTTTGTTCCGTGTGGACCGTTCTGTACAGTTTGAGCGGGCGAATCTGGCGGCACTATACCAGAAAAAGCGAAAGGAAAAGGGCACCGGAGTACAGGAAAAGCAGACTGGCGGTGGTGTGGACACCAGCATGGAGGTGCTCGAAGGGTCTGGAGAAGATAAACCAGACTCTTTAGCGGCCAAAAGTGGTTGTCGGGGAACAGGTCTTTGGAAAATGGGCTCTCTGCTTCTCCTGCGCTTTTCACTGAGCATGCGCGGGCTTTTAACAGCTTATAGTAAGGTTTTCTTATCGGCTCCGATGCAGCATCGCCGAGGGGACGATACCGTGGTGCCTCTAGCACCGCATGCTCGAGCGCTAGCACGGACAGCTGCGCAAATTTTAGAGAACCATCTTCTATATGTCGTTTCGGTGACTCGTGCAACACAGATCGACACATTCGTGCAGCAGTACTACCTTACATTCCTCTTGGAGACAATTTCAATTGTGCTTTTCGAGGGAAAGAAAAAGCAATCCAACACACTGCTGCTTGTGGAGCTCATGAGGCCGATTGGTGACGTTTCGGAGGTGCGAATTTCGACCGAACCTCCTCCATCATCGAGTGATGATGACGTTGCTATGATTCAAGACAACGTCTCGGAAGGAGAAGGTGATGCTGTCAAGTCTGGCAAAACTATTGCCACATGCGCTGGATCTCAAATCACGGCCTCAAACCTTATGGATGTGGTCATGAATATTATCGAGCGTTTCTTCACAGTTTGCCTCGAAGGAGAACGGGACAAGGCTGCTAACATCGGTGGTGTCAAGCCTTCGCAGATGGCGTTGACGTCTTTTCACATTGCAGCAAGTGTACTACGGAAGTTGTCCAACCTGGAAGCTTTGTCTGCGTCACCATTGACGGCGGCGTTGCTTACTAGAGATGAAGCGGGAGAATCAGATGGAGCGCCATTTGAGCCTCGAAAACTTACTGTACAATTGCATGCTATGTGCGTACGTGCGCTACTGTCAATTTGGAAGAACCCGAAGTTTTTGACTTCGTCTGTGGATTCGTGTATGGCGGAGGTAATGCCTATTGCCTTGACCATATTGAAGAATCGCATGGATAGTGACGATGAAGCAGTGGGATCGGATGGCGAAACTGAGCTAAGTGGCTCAGGCCGTCGACAAGGGTTGGGCTTTAGTCGTGGCAACCGTGAACGAAACTCAAGCACTGAGCTCTACAACGAAGCGTTGACTCTTCGACGAGCACTCTTTGGGGGGTCACGCGGAAGGGGGTCATCCAGGCTTGGAGGAAGTAGTCAACGCCAGTCCTTCGTACCAGATTCTGAAATTGTCGAGAGCTTAGTTTCTATGGGCTTTCCGCATCCACGGGTTGAGCGGGCACTACGACAGATTCAAGTGAACAACATGGAGCTAGCTATGGAGTGGATTCTGGGTCACCCCGAGGACGAGGGTAAGGCTGATGGTGATGAAACACAACATGACGAAGCGAAGGGTGACGACGGTGCGGTTGCAGAAGCTACTCTCCGTCGAGAAAAAGAAGCAGCAGGGGAGAAGAAGATGGAAGAAGAATTGCAGGCGCTTTACATTTTGCTGCGAGACAGCTTTGAAGCAGTGTG
The DNA here is from genome assembly GCA_001314375.1 of Phytophthora podocarpi. Taxonomy (NCBI): domain Eukaryota; phylum Oomycota; class Peronosporomycetes; order Peronosporales; family Peronosporaceae; genus Phytophthora; species Phytophthora podocarpi. The sequence goes on along the minus strand of LGSN01000438.1, from coordinate 16,048 downwards.
CTTTCAAATCTTACGTGTGCAAGCTGCAAAAGAAAAACACGAGGATGCGAAGCGTGCGAAGAACTCAGAGGCCCCGAGTAACTTGTACCCAAGTCAAAATTTGGCCAAGGCGATCGCAGAGTATTTCAGTTTCTTATGCTCGCGCTCAGATGAAGACCGCGATTTGGTGATCCAGCGTCTCAATGCTGCCATTTTGGATTTCTTCAATGGAGATGAAGAAGGCGGCGATGAGTATTTGACTATGTTGACCCACCTGTTAGCGCTCGTGCTTCAACTGAATTCTGACTCATGGGCCGTGATGCAACTTCAGTCTCCTTCGTGTATCGATAAGCTCGTAACTTCCGTTTCGAGCGCCAGTATCTCTGAAAAGGGGGGTCTGATGCCTTCGTGCACGCCAGTGCTGTTGATTTTCGACGCAGTAGTAGCTGGAAGGGCGGCTAAGCGATTATCTGCGTCAGGCTCACCCTCTCTTGATGATGCTTTCGTGAGCAACGAAGTTAATACAGGGAATGAGTCGAAAGAACGGAACCAAAACGATGGCAGTGGTGCGACGAACCGAACCGAGGACTCCGCGTTCGAGCAGCAACTTGTTGCGATTTGCTTACAAACGCTGAAGCGGGCATCGACGGCAGTCTCAACGAATGCCAGCAAGGCGGTAGCTCACGCCATTTGGCAGCTTCTGTCGCGCTTGACGCTCAAGTATGATCTGGCATCGTATTTCTTGGCACATGGTGGTCTCGATGCTGTGTTGGATATCCCGGAAGGTCTATTCTTCATCGGATACCAAGAACTGACGTGTACGTTGCTCTCACAGGCGTTAGAATCGCCCGAGGTTCTAGAGCATATGATGGAAGAAAAAATTCGGCGTGCGATCACCAAATTGTCAACGCGATTTGGCTCACCAAACCAGATGCGGATCACGCCGCGCGCGTTATTACAAGAGGTCGCTCCATTCGCAGCTCGTAATGAAACTGTGTTTCTCAAAGCATTGCAGAATTCGGTGCGGGTAAAGAAGACCGAGTCAGGCCGGACATACGTTGTGCCGAGACCGAAAAAGACTGATAGCACTGATACAGCAGCAGCAGGACAGTCTGCTCAGCCACTCTTGACCCAGGACAGCGTGGCTAGTGGAACTAAAACTCCACATAAATTTCCCAAGGATCACAAGCATCAGGCTCACGTAATTGTGCACAAGATCATTGGTCGCATTCGTGGATTGTGGGACGTTGAAAGGCATGCCAAGAAACAGCAACAGATATTGGACAACGAGGTCGGAGCCACGCCCGCAGGGATGTGTGTGGGGGTGTATTTGCAGTTACTGGTTCATCTGATCACTTACTTCCCTGCATGCGCGACAGTCCTGGCTAAGGCAAAAGATGAAGCTGATTCGCATGGAGAGCGCGAGAGCTTTATACGTTTGGTACTGTGCGAATTTTTGCCGTCTCGTGAACTTTGCCAGTTTGCGGCAGCTCGCAAGGCGCTGAAGGAGGACGGTTTTTATGGAAACAATAGGCTTGGCAGCGGTGATGTGGATCTGCTGGTTGCGGATGTTAAAGTATTCGTTGACTGTTGTACAAGGACGCGTGTGCATAACGCACACAGACTCCTAGTGAGCATCGGCAGCCATTCTGGAGAAGGCTCGAAGTGTATTATCTTAGAGCTTGTCCATTTGCTTCAAGAGTGGCCACAAAGTGATGCTGTGAATCTTGCGAGCGAGAACTGCGATTTGAGTGTGCGTGAGGAACGCGCGTTGAGCTCTTTGCACGCGTGGTCGGGCTTAATCATGAGCATTTTGTGGCCAAAAGGTTCTTCGAAAGGATTTGCGTGGGATAAGGTCGTGCTGGGAGGAGGTCTTAAGGGCAAACATTCGTTCGTGACGCTACTAGCCGAGGCTCTGCGCAAAATTGATCTGACGCATCCATTGGCACACGCTACCTGCATGATGCTGCTTCGCCCACTGTCCACGCTGACGCGTTCGTTTGTGACGCACCGCGTGAGACGTTTGCTGAAGAAACGACACAACAGCCCAGCCGTCTTGGGTGATGCGGGTTCAGCGGATGGTAATCAAAACCAGGCAACCAACAACTCTGGCGTTGAGACCTCAGCAGTGGCATCTTCAACTGCAGCTTCACGTTCATCGGAGGATACTCTTGAGACGAGGGACTCGGTTGATCGTCACCCCGACAGCATGGAGGTGGATATAGATGCCCGAGAGCTAACTAATAGCGTTAGTTCTGGCTTTTATCCGCTGCGCGAAGAAGATGATGACGACGTTTCAATGCGATCCCCACTGTCTGGAATGGACGACCACGACATGCGTGATGATGATGAGGAACACAGTGAAGACGAGCGCAGTGATCGCAGCAGTGTATCAGACCATTCTACGGATGAAGGAGAAGGCGAGGAAGACGATGAAGACGAGGACGATGATGACGACGATGAAGACGAAGATGATGATGAGGACGACGACGAAGATGACGATAATGAAGATGATGATGACGAGTTTGAGGAGCACCAGCATCTGCACATGTCTCGTCGTACGGGTGGTCATGGATCGAGTCGCCGCACATCTTCGAATCGTCTTTGGGGATCTCTCGACTCGGAGCTATCAATCCTGGATGCGCTAGATGAGGTTGACGAAGAGGAATTTTCCTACTTGAACATGCTAGATGATGAGGCGTTCTTTGCCGAAGAACAACGGCGTCGCGCTCGTTTAGCAGCAGCTCGAAATGCTAGACCGGGTAATAGTACCAGCGACGGGAATCAGCTGGCCAGGAACTCTGAGGATAGACTTGTCGAGTCCATGCGCGATGCGCTTGGTCTGTACAACAGCGGGGGTAGCGGGTCGGGCTCCTCCTCTAATGGCCAGACTCTCGTGCTGACATTTGGCGACGTAGAAGACGATGCAGAAGTGGGAGTTCAAGCCCAAGTAGATCTTGCTGCAACAAGAAGTCGCGTGGGCAGTGGAAGTGGGTTTGAGTCTTCTCTAGGTTCGCAAAGCCGATTGGGGAGCGGTTCTGGCAGTATGGCTACTTCTCTACTCCAGTATATTGAAGAACTACCAGATATGCTCGATGACGACTTTCTCTTTGAGTCATTTGATGCAGGTGGTAGAGGTGATCGATCACGTCGCGAACGTCAACTGGGTCGCGCTGGAAGTAGTGGCATTGATCAATTTGGTTCAAGCACTACTACGCATCCGCTGCTGCGCACGAATGGACGTGGGGACTCTATCTTGTTGGATGCTAACGGCTTGCTGCGCAGCCCCGGTCGATTTTCCCTGCCTCGTCACTCATCTCTTTTGCGCGAGCTGCAAGAGCTGACTGACCAAGTTCAGACACAAATGCCGCTGGGCGGGAGTCGATCACGGTTGGCACTGGGACGCGACTTGTTGCAGCGCGGTGGAGCAGGAAGTCGAGGGCGACCGCCTAGTCGTATCAATCGATTGTCTGCTGTATCCAATCTGCTTAGTGAGTTTTCGCTGGAAATTCCGGCCTCGACACTGCCTTCTCGGAACCAGCGTCTCGGTTTACGACGAGGTGATCGGGACATATTTAGTGACGTTTTTGTCGGTGCGGATTTATCCCGTGGACTTGGCAGTCGTGGTGGCGATGTGATTGGTGGTACTGTATCTAACCCGGCAATATGGGGCCCAGGCGGTGTAGGTCGTGATGTGGATGTCCGATCAGTGGCTTCACGACTCGAGCAGCAAATCACGCGCATTTGCGCCGATGACGAGGACCCAACGGTAACCCCTGCCTCTGGGCGAGCAGAAGGAGAAGCACCCACTCAGCAACAAGAGGATGTTGACGATATCATGGAAGATCGTAGCGCTGCTGGGACACCGCGAAGTGGAGAGCACACTGCGAGTGAAACTACTGCCCTTAACGATGCTGAAGAGAGCGGTACTCAGCCGGACCTTTCAGCGAACAGCGATAGTACCGAGCGACACGACGCGGCAACAGAAACAGCTTCTGTTTTGGAACTTACCAGTACTCTCGGAGAAACGTCGTTGCTGCGGTCACCACCTGAATCTGATGTAGATGTGGACATTGTAGACGCAGAGGCAGAAACTATAACAGAAGGCCAAGAGACGACGGTGGATTCTTTATCGGTGGCGAACTCTGTACCAGGAAATAACTCCACGATTGCAGCGCCGCCCCCGGCTCCGGTGTCTGTTTCGGCTACTACGACAACAGCATCTGACACTTCCGATTCCATGATGAACTTCACACTCGATTTATCTAGCTTCGGCGCGGCATCTACGCAACCCACCACCAGTGACAACCTCAATCGAGTTAACACAGTCGAGGAAGAGTCGAAGTCAGAGGAGTTGTCACCGATAGAGACACAGACACCATCCATTGAAGCTGCCACGCAAGAGTTATCGGCAGCATTGCTGGACCAGCAGGAGCAGCACCAAGGGTACCAGTGCCCTGAAGGTATGGATGCTGAAGTGTTTGTGTCGTTACCTCCAGATATGCAAGCTGAGATTATTGCGCAGAATGCACCGGGAACACCTGAATCCACAAGTGCTCGCAGTGATATGGCCACGGTTGGAGGTGGCGGAGGTGCCTCTGAAAGTATGTCACAAATGGACCTGGACATGGCCAACTCGAGCTTTGATCGTGAGACGCTGGAAGCGTTGCCTCCAGATATTCGTGCAGAAGTGTTGGAAAATGAACGGCGCGAGCGTGAGGCAGCCGCCCGCGCAGAGACAGCGGACACATCGCGCGCTCAAGAAATGGATAATGCATCCTTTGTGGCGTCACTGGCACCAGAACTGCGCGAGGAAATCTTGGTTACTTGCGACGATGCGTTCTTGCAGACGTTGCCGTCACAAGTTCGTGCAGAAGCCATGGTGCTCCGTGAACGCGCGGCTTTCCGCTCAACATATCGCGAACGCGATCGCGGCACAGGGGACCGGGGAGGTGGCGGCGGTGAAGGTGACATGGACGAGCTGTTTAATCGCCCTACCCTACGACGTATGCTGACTTCTCACAGCCCAGAAAGGGGTAGTGGCCGTCGGCGGTCTCGTATGTATGATGAATTTGGTGGAGGACGTCGTAGCAGCCGTCGTGACTATCGGCAAGGGACTGGTGGTTCCAAGGCTCACAAGGGTTTATTGCGAGTGGAGAAGGACGAGGAAGAGGATGCCGGCGAACGAATCTTCGACGATCAATGCGTGCGCGGTTTGTTGCGTCTACTCTTTATGACGCAGTCCGTCATCCAGAATCGTGTGTTCCAGCGGCTGCTTGCAAATATCTGCCTGTATCCATTGACACGCTCTAGCGTTCGGCGTAACTTATTGCAGGTGATCTCGTTACCACTTTCAGAGCCCTTGATTCCTGGCGATGAAAAAGACGACGATGATGATGGTAGCGGAAAGATTCAGTTCCCACCTAGCACGATGTATGGATGTGGCATCGATGGAAACCGTGCCATCGGAGGGTCAGCTGTACCTGCTGAAGTGGTGAACCGCATGCTGCATGTTCTCGTGTCACTAGCAAAGTATAACCCGCGTTTTACGGTGGAAATGCTTCAGCCTCATGGCATGCTTCATGCATCGAATGGAAAAGATTCCGCGGTGAAGATGGAGACGCCATCGTCCAGTGAGTGCGGCGTTGCTGTACTTATCGACTTGCTGGCATTGCCGGTGGTGTATCGCAACGGTACAAACTTGGATGCGTTGCTGGAGTTGCTTGAGCTGGTTTTGTCGCCACTAGAGCGGCTACACAAACCAAATGGCGACGATGAGGAGGAGAAAGAAGGCGACGAAGGTGACGCGTCAACCCCGGAGCCCGGTGATGAGTGGGTAGCAGTCCCGGCGGTAGAGCTGGACGAAGCGCGTATGGGTGAAATAGTGTCAGTGTTGGGCATGGACCTGTGCACGGTTCAGATGCAAGAGCGCACACTTGCGGTGCTTAAGTTGCTGAATCATGTGCGTGGTAACCGGGAGCTTGTCATCCGCGCGATTGTACGGCATGCTAGCAGGCTGGCCCGTGTTGACCGGTATAAAGGAGAAATTCTGTCTACTGAAAGCACCGGATATGAGTCGTCAGCTGTGCTGCCGTCGGCCCAAGATGAACTCAAGTTGCTACGGCTGCTACACTCGTTGTCAGATGTCTGCGAGAATACTGCAGAATTTACCGAGTGCTGCCAAACTATCGGTCTGGACCCGCTGTGGGATGCCCTTAGCTCATCACTGACTGAAGCGCGTGCGAAGGGTGGTCTCGATGATCAGGATAGCATTGCTGCCGGTGCTTTAGCCACTCCTTCAACTACCCTAGCTTCGTCGGCGACTGGTTCTGAAACTCAGGCTGCTGCAGCAGGGGACGATGCAGATGGAACTGTGATTGAAGGCAAGAGTGCAGGTGCATCATGTGCGATGGCGGCACTTTTGGCACGGTTCCTTCCCATGGTGGAAGCTTTCTTTGTGGTTAATGCTCGTGATGCGGCATCAATGTCGTTGCGTTTACCGGATTCAAGCGAGCGCGAAGAAGCAGTCGTGGCAGCGTTGAGTGTTGGTGGGTTCGATGGCGCGGATGCAACAGCACTAATGGGAGACAGGGAGCAAAAGGCGTCGCCGAAGAGTACACTAAAACGCAGCTCGTCGGCCTTATCGTCAATGTCCGAGGCTGGTGAGACAATGAGACTGGCAAACTTCGTGGAGTCGAACCGCGTGCTTTTGAATTTACTAGTTCGCGAAAAACCGTCACTACTGGATACGTCCTTGGCAGCCCTGATTAAGATTCCTCGCTGCCGAGCTTACCTAGCGTTCGACAACAAGCGTACATACTTCCACAGCGCCATGAAGCGGCTGCGTCAGGCGGCGCTGCGGAATCACGGAGGCGGGAGCTCTTCTGTGCGCATCCCGGTACGCCGCGAGCACATATTTGAGGATTCTTACTATGCCCTGCGCATGCGCAGCGGTACCGAATTGCGGCGGAAGCTGCACATTTCGTTCACGGGCGAAGAGGGCATTGATGCCGGTGGAGTGACGCGAGAATGGTACATGATTCTGGCGCGCGAGATGTTCAACCCGAACTACGTGCTATTCACTTCAGCCGCTGACTCGCCTACTTTCCAGCCGAATCCTCTGTCTTACGTGAACAAAGATCATCTAAGCTACTTTGAGTTCGTTGGAAAGGTGCTGGGCAAGGCGGTCGCAGACGGACAGCTACTTGACGCCCACTTCACGCGCTCGTTCTACAAACATATCTTGCAGTTGCCAATTTCGTACCACGACATGGAAGCCATCGACCCGGAGTACTATCGGAACCTTCACTCAATCCTAGACAACTCGATTGCGGATCTTGGGCTGGAGCTAACTTTTTCGGCTGAACAGTCCAACTTTGGTAAGGTGGAGGTGGTTGACTTGATCCCTAACGGTAGAAACGTGCCTGTGACGGACGCGAACAAGATGGAGTATGTGAAGTTAATAACTCACCACCGGATGGCAACTGGTATCCGTCAGCAGATTGATGCGTTCCTCAAGGGATTCCACCAGTTGGTGCCACCCGAGTTGATTGCAATCTTTAACGAAAATGAGCTGGAGTTGCTAATCTCGGGCATGCCTGAGATTGATATTGACGACCTGAAGGCCAACACGGAGTACGCCAACTACAAGCCCACGGATTCGGTTATTCGCTGGTTTTGGAACGTGCTTTACTCGTTCACACACGAGGAGCGGGCGCTCTTTCTGCAGTTCGTGACAGGGACCTCTAAGGTGCCTCTCGAAGGTTTCAAGGCGCTCGAAGGTATGCGCGGCACACAGAAGTTCAACATTCACAAGGCCTTCGGTAACAACAGTGCGTTACCGTCCGCACATACATGGTGAGTACTGCTCGACTGATTGCTTCGAGTTTGATTTGTAAGGATGGCTAACAGTTTGTGCTTGTTTGCTGCTGCAGTTTCAACCAACTGGATCTACCAGAGTACGAAAGTGAGGAGAAGCTGAAGCAGTGCCTCCTGCTCGCAATTCGCGAAGGCTCGGAGGGGTTCGGCTTCGGCTAAGCAAGTGCCTCTCAAGAGTAAGCAACGCTTCAAGCATCTCTATTGAATGAATACATGGTACATTTCTGCTGGCGAAGGAGCTCGTTTCTATGATGTAGATTAAGAGGTTGCACTGTTTTGCCATTCATCGTGCAGCACTTACGATTCTAGTGACATGCTTTTCTTACATGTAGGAAGAAGAATACCTGATCCAATGTGTAGGAATCCTTCGTTCCCAAAGAGTTCTGCGAGCAAGAATGCAATCGGGTCAGACCCAGCTTGGGCTAAACAACAAAGGTCTCAAACGCTGAAGCATTGGAATGAATGAATACATCGGTGCATTTCTGCTGAGAACAGAAGCTAGCTAGCGCTCCATCTATTTGCGCCGCTTGTACTTGGCCTTGGACTTAAAAGAGGTTGAGCTCTTCTTCGCGTGTTTCTTGTAGTCCGTGATCTTCTCCTTGAACTCGAATGGGTTGTTGCCAGTGTTAGCGTCGCGCTGCTTCCTGGGCTTCGGCGCCGGGGCGCCGTCACGCGTCATGTCAACGTCGAACGCACCGGAGCCGTGGCTGCTACGCGCGGCGCGAGCCTTCTCACGCTTGAGGCGCTTCCGCTCGTGCATCTCTGCGATAGACTCCTCCTCACGCGATCGCGTAGTTTCCTGCTGTGCCTTCTTGGCGCGCTTGGCAGCACCAGCAACGTGCATCGATGTGAACACAGCACCCTTCTTGCCATTTTTGCCACTGCCTTCTTCGTCCTCCCGAACAGAGTCCGCGAGCATACGCTCTTCGCGCTCACGGATGTCAAACAGCCGTCGCTTCTTGTGGCTCATGAGCTTGAGCTTCTTAGCGCGCGACATGGTGTCTGCGGCCTCGGCTTCTTCCTTAGCAGCCTCCTCCTTGGTGCGACGATCTTCATCAGCACGCTCATTCACATTCTTCTTCTCCTTCTCGGACATAAACCACGTGCGCGCAGGACGGGAGTTGATCTCGTCGCGGTGCTTTAGCATGTTCGTGGCGCGAGTGGCCTCCTTCTCGGCTTCACGCATTCGCTTTTCGAGAGTCTCCTCGTGCATGACCAGCTTCATGTCCTCCTGCATGCTCTCGATACGGGCCTTCCACTGCGCGATGACAAGGTCAGGAACAGCACGAGATTTCACGAATCCCTTGCAATGGCGTGACACTTGCTTCATAACCAGACGGCGCGACTCGCTCGTAAGCGTGACGGCACGACCGTTGCGACCGGCACGAGCCGTACGACCGACACGATGCACGTAGGTCGTGATGTCCTTGGGCATTTCATAGTTAATAACGGCGTGCACACCACGCACATCGATACCACGAGCAGCAATATCGGTACACAGAAGAATGTCGACCGTGCCGTCGCGGAACTTCTGAAGCGCCTCCAGACGCTCTCTCTGCATCAAATTACCGTGGAGTTCAGCAGCCTTAATACCAGCAAGACCGAAAATGATCATCATTCGGTGCGCGTGCGACTTGGTCTCCATAAACACAATCGTGTTCGTGCGGAATGTACGCGTACACAGTGCCAGCAGAATTGCCTCACGGTCATCTTCACGGTTCGGACGAATACGCACGAACTCCTGCACCAAGTGCTTGGCCATATCGAACAATGGGTCAGTACTGATGCGCACGGGGCGCTTCATCGACAGGTCAATCAGCTGGTCAACCTTTGAGGTCAGGGTAGCAGAGAACAGCATCGTCTGGCGCTGCACGGGGCACATGCGGACAAGCTCTAGCACCTCCTCCGTGAAACCCAACTCAAGCAGCCGATCCGCTTCATCCAGCACCAAAATTTCCAGGTCATCCATGTGAACACTCTTGGAGTTACGCAAGTGATCAATCATACGGCCAGGAGTACACACCACAACGTCAGGGCGGTTGCGCAACTCAGCTTCCTGGGCCTTGAGAGGCAAGCCACCCACCGCCAGCGAGATCGTAATGTCCGTAAAACGCGCCAACTGCTCGAACATTGACTGACACTGCGTCGCAAGCTCACGCACGGGACAAATAATCATCACACGCGTCGACTGCACGCGACGCGAACGGAACTGGAGACGCTCTAAGATAGGCAGCAAGAAAGCGGCAGTCTTACCACTACCTGTCTGGGCACTAGCACAGATATCCTTGCCCGTCAGCGCGATGGGGATAGCACGCTGCTGAATAGGCGTCGGCTTCTCAAAGCCAATGTGTGAGATAGCACGCATGATCGGACGCGACAGCTTCAAGTCCGCAAAAGTCTCAAACTTGGTCTTGGCGAACTCCTGAGCTGCAAACGGATCCGACTCGAAGAACTCGGCAGCCTTCTTCTTCTCCAACGCGTCCACAAGCTCGTCCCGGGACTGCTGATCCTTCTTGTTGTCCTTCAGTGCCGACTGCAGCCGCTCTTCCTCCACCACCACGTCCTCTTCTTCCACATCCTTCTCACCTTCCTCATCGTCAGAAGACTCTGACATTTCTTCTTCCTCCTCCTCCTCCTTCTCGTCCTCACTGTCACTGTCACTAGAGCCTTCACCCTCCTCTTCTTCATTCTCACTCTCCTCCTCCGTCTTCTTCTTCTCGGCCTTCTTGGCCTTCTTCTTCTCCTTCTTGGCCTGTTTCTCTGCCTCCTTATCCTGTCGTCTCTTGTCGATCTTGGCCTGGATGGACGTGCGCTTAGTGGCCGTCGGGATACCGCTCTCCATCTTCTCGATGCGAGAGATGGCCGACGTGAAGTCCCACGAGCTGCCTCCGGACGTGTGGAAGGCGCCTCCGTCGTCGAACTCGAAGTCCTCGGTGATCTCGCTCTCCTTTTGCTGCTGCTGCGCCTCCTTGGCCTGCTGCTGACGGCTCAGGACGGCGCCCTTGAGCTCCGCGTCCTGCTCGTCCTCCGAGTCCGAACTGTCCTCCACGTTGGACAACTCGTCGTCCGACGCGATGGTCATCACCAGGTCATCGTCCTCCTGCTGCATCTGCTGGCGTACCTTCTTGCCCATGGTCCTCACAAGCGAGCTATGACAGCCAGCAATACAATTCCGCACTGTTCAGCTCCATCTAGCTAGCAACATTTGACTGGAGGCCATTAGCAACTGAGTTTCTACCAATCATATGGGAGTGATGAGCATTTGATTGGCTTAAAAGAAGTGAAAAACAAGACAAAAGTGCTGTCCTCCAACACCAGAACCAACTAAAAAAAACTTACGGTAAGTTAGTCACAGTCTAGGAACGATGGATACGGCCTGGCACGAATATGGTAATGACATTCGAGCTCAAGGAAAAGTAATGACACCACTACATTGACTAGTGTTGTGCCGAGCAACACGAATAGCATCAGCGTGGCATTATCATCTGAAAACGTTGAGCCTCAGTGGGTTGCTAGGGAATCTTGGATTTCCCTCAAAGGACGAAGCCGGGTGATGCGTGAATGCACAGTATGCCTCTTTGAAAGCAGGACACCTACGCAGAAAACGGATTATTGTGAGCAGCACAAGGTGTTTTTGTGCATGCGTATATACCCGGTTTATGATACAAAACAGCATCTCTGCTAGGCGTCGACATGGTCGTGTTAGCAGACGTATCATGGATATTACTTTCAAAAACGTGTTTACAAGTAGGACGGTCATCTGATGCGTAGCTCACCGATCTTCAAGGCCCAGATTCCATACCTCAAGGAGAAAAAGACAAAATCAACCGGAGCAATGGGGGTCGTGGACAGAGGGAGTGGTGGCAATATCAAGCGCGAATGACATCTAACGTTTGCCATGCACGATATTGGTGTTCGTGTTAGCCTTCGATTGCAGTTGAACCAATATACAAGTACGAATGCTATGTGTTAGTATGTGTGTACTATCAATACCTCGTCGTGCATGGTCGCTAGGCAATGTTTGTCGTGAAGTGTCTTCGTGATCCAATTATACACCTATAAGCGGCCATGCTAACGTTTTGCCGTTCATGCCGCAGCCAACGGTCACGTTTGAGACCAACTCCTAGTCGCTGCTGCTCTGAGCTCGAAACGTTCAACTCGGAAGCAGTCGACACGCAGATTCTCCACCCCCGTCTTCGACGTTTCGAGCTCGGCCTTGACAGCTGCATTTTCGGCAGTGGAGGTTTCAGGCTTGTCCTTGTACGACGCGTGCTCAGCGATGAGACTTCTCAGCCTCACCACGCATCGCTTCGCGGCTGCCACAGTCGACGCATTCTACTGCGTGAGCTCCTTGATCGCATCTTCGATAGTCTTCCAGAGCTTTCCGAGGGGAGTATCCCTAACCTCCTTCTCATTCTTAATCCTCAGCTGAGGCTGAACCTTTTCCAGCACGTCGCGTGTTGACTTCGCAGCTTTCTCGGTAGATTGTACCTTGATCTCCAGTTCAGGCTTCTCCTCCACGAGCGTGGCAATGAACTTCTCCAACTTAGACTTCGCCTCCTGGCTGGACTGGCTCACCTGCTTCACGTTGACGCGCTGGTCCTCCAGCTTGGCAATCGCCTCGTACTTCTCCTGTGTAAGCGTTGCAATCGTCTGCTTCAGCTTGCCCTGTGCGTCACGAAGTTCCTGCTCCACATTCTGCTGACTCTTCTGGCTGGCCTGCTCCGCCTTGGCTTGCTCCTGCTCCAGCTACGCCGTTAACTTGGCAACAACCTGGCTCTTCTCCTCAGTCACCGCATCCACCGACTTCTGCAGCTTCTGCGCTGTCTGCTCGGTCTCCTCCACCTTCACACACTCAGTCTCCAGCTATGCCATCAACTTGGTCAGCTGTTCCTTGTAACGCACACTCGCTGCTCCTCCTTCCCCTCCTTCTCCTCTGTGGTCGTCCCTACCTTTTTCGTCTTGTTCTTCTTGTTCTTCTTCTTATACAGCTTCTTCTCCTAATCACATCCATCACAGTCGCATCCTTCTTCGTCGCCTGGTGCTCTACCAAGTACGCCAGAGTCATCTTGGTGAGCTCAATCGGCGTCAACGTCGTCTCCAGCGTCGTCAGCATGTAGTCCGCCTCTGCCACCAACACCTCAAGTCTCGCTGCGCGCTGTACCAGCTTGGCCTCCTCCTCTCCTACCTCTCAACAGCAGTAACAGTAGTAGCAGCAGCAACGTCCTGCCAAAACAGGCGATCATGTACGGCGCAAAGTCCTCGTCGTTGCTGTTTCTGCTGGCGGTCAGCACGGCGGCAACCCCTTGTTGTTGTTGGTCTTGTTGCCGACGGTCACGTACGTCAGATCCTTGGGAACTTTGGCTAGCCTGCAGCGCCCCCCCCCCGGGTGACCAGAGATCATGTCTGCAACGACCTCACTAATGAGAAGGGCGAAGGAGCCGCACACGCGCGACCTCCAGCGTGTAGGTCTTGTCGTGCACTTCCATGGAGGTCTTCACTGTCTTGGTTGCCATGATGTAGGCGTTGCGAGCCTCGTCCCAATCGGCTCAAGGTGCCCACATGGCATCCAACTTTTGACTAGATTTCGTGAGCTAGCTGGGGGGACACAATGCCGTGAATCAAGTTGAGATCGCGTTACAAAACTTCCAGGGCTCCTATTCGTTGAAACTTATACGTGCGACCAAAAATGTCACGGTTCAACTCGTCCCATAACAAGGCAGTTTACAGTCTAATATATTGCCGTCACTATGAGAAAAATTAAATAGAGTCAACTTCTAACCTTCTTTTGGTAAATAGTACTAAATGTATTTTTATAGTGACGAAAGGGTTAAAGAATGAAATCGAACTTAAACGAAGTCCCAAGAGCATATGTTTTGCTGGAGTTTTACTTATGGTAAATGACTTGAGAATTGTATTGGGTGCTCACGCCAAGGCAGCGACCGGACAACATTGGCACACTTAGACGAATTTACAATAGATCGTAGAGCCTCTTACAAAGAGCCAGTGATAGCACACCCTAGCTTTCAACGTGTAACTCGGCTGAATATGTTGAGTTTCGTGTCCAGACTTGAACCAATTTGAATGTTTTCAATTAATTCTGAGCGTAATCGCGGCAATATTGAAAGCCTTTCAATTTCAATACAAGAGTTTCTACAATAGGTTTGCGCAAAGGATAAAGAGTTTTCTATATTAGAATACGTGTCAAATTTATTGGGGACACGGGTGGTGGGCCCGGGGGGGGGGCAGTTCGAAGCTAACCCTAAGGTTATACAATTCACAATCATATTTCACATATATGCCCCGGGCCCACCACCCGAGTCTCCAATAAAATCGACACGTATTCTAATATTTAAAAATCTATATCCTTTTTGCGAACCTATTGTAGAAACTCCTTTATTGAAAGTCTTTCAATATTGTGAGACGGCGTCAAACGAAAAGATGCATACTAACCTAAGCACGAATCGCGATTTAGGCACACCACTAGAATAACGAGAGTCTCCTCTTTCTCGTAACGCTTTCAGACCTGGAGAATGTTGAGTACAAGCTGAGCAGCGGGTCGCCAAAATAATATCGGCCTCAGAATTGTATATTCTTCAATTTTGTTATTGGTGCCTATTAGGGTAGTTTTTTGTGCTGAATCGATTGCGCCTACTCGCGTTTCGAGATTCAACCTCCTTCATCTTCAAATGATTGCTTTTTTATCCGGGTTCGGATAATCATAGGGTATATTTTGGGCCATTTTCGACACAACATTTTCACTTTTAACAATTTCAAAGAAGTGAACAGAAGTCTTCTCGCGCGGGCTTCGGAGGGAGACTAGGAGCCTGCGACTAGGAGCGGGTGCCTTCTAGATGGTGCTGGGCACCCTGTGTCCGCCGGCGTGCAGCTGTCAACCTCAGCGGCGCCAACTAGCGTCGTGGCGGTCGCACTACTGTCCATTGCTGTTGCTCTTCCTTCGTTCTCTGAAACATCTCATCCGATACACTTGTCAAAAATGAAAGCGGTTGAGAAAATGCCACGTATGAAAAATTGCGATTAAGTACAAATTTCAGTGACCAATCTTTGAGGCCGTTTTTCTCGACAAAACCAAATGGCGCCTAAGCATCATTTTGTTTGACGCTATCTCATATTATTGTGATACTTCCTGCTGCAGTGTTTGCAGCGTACACCGGGATGTAAACGGAGTTCTTCTTGGAGAGCAGCTAGTGGAGGTCGAGGCCAGTGAGCTAAGGGGAATAACCAATTAAGGGCCATCATATCGACCTCACGTCTGTTTGGATCGTAATTATCGACCCAATTCATCGTACGATACAAATAAGGGGAAATTGCAAATCAGTCAGGTGTTCGAATGGGAATTTGCAATTCAGTCAGGTTCTTGCAATTTGGTCAAGTTCCAAAATTAGAAACGGTCGGAGCTAATGGAAGCATCCGACATAGTAGTCGAGCCTTTGATTCGTCTCCGGATCCGAGTGCTGAGACTCAGCCACGGCAACATCAATGATGACGTTGACCGCATTCAACGGCCACTGATTGGGCGGCAAGCTAGCGCCCACCCGATCGACCAACTCGGATCCATTCGGCATCCATGGGTCGCGCACTGTATTGTCAGTGCGTGGAGACGAAAGCGCCCCTGCGCGCAACGACGGTTGAGGACGAGGAATCATTTCGCCTAAAAGAGGAGACCTTATTGTCTTCCATCAATTCTCCCTCTCCCTTTGAACAAGACTCATAGTCCAGAGGGAAGTCACAGTCTCCGTCACCGGAGGCTGCTGAGGGTTTAGCAAGAACAGACTTAGACTTGTCTGTCCCAGAGCCATCTCCACGCTTCTGCTTAAGCAGATCACGATACTCCGCGACAGAGAGGTTATCCTCTATCGAGGCGCTAGGCGCTGCAGTCGTTGACGTGCTGGCTGGTAAGCTCATTGCGAAATGAGTTCGAATTTTTCCGAATTATTGACGAGAAGGTCAGTACATTTCTTGACGTGTCGAGACCGATACGTATTTGGCTTAACGGGGGGATGGTGTAACGGGGTTACACGTACAAGTGGCTACATCACTTGTACCCTAACAGAAGTGGCTTCTGTTAGAAGTTAGTTACCTCCTTCCGACGCCGATGGCTACATTTAGGCGGACGACTGGTCCGCATACATTTAGAGATCTCATTGGTAGAAAGCAGCATATTTCTACC
>LGSN01000437.1:0-29280 GCA_001314375.1 Phytophthora podocarpi | reverse complement strand
GCTCTCGGTGCCCCGTAAAAGCGCTCACGCGCCGTCGTCCATCATTTGGTGGAGGGCACGGGAATAAGAGGAACGGAGACAGCCAGCTCAGCTGACCTCCAGAATTGACTGCTAGGTCTCAGCGTGAACGAGACACCGCTGTCCCGGAAGGGCCGAACCGCTAGGGAACAACTCAGCGCAGGCCAACTAGCGCCGACTAGCTCGGCGGCTGTTGTGTTTGTTGCTAAGGATCCACATCTGACGAATTGTGTGTTCTGCAATACCACACAAGCCCATGGCTCGACACAACCGGCATCAGAGACGATAGCACTCCCGCTATCGACGAGGAGTCAGCTGCATCTTCTACTCTTCTTCGACGGTGGGTCAAGAGGAAACCCTGGGTCCGGCGGGTCTGGGGCCGCTCTGGTTAGAGTTGGGGGTAATACTCCGGGGCCAGAGCTCGCCTGGATGGCCAGCGTGTCATACATGGCTCGGACGACGAACAACAACATGGCTGAATACCAGGGGTTATTTGCCGGCTTGCGCTATGCAGTACGACGAAACATACAAAGGGCCCATGTGGTTGGAGACAGCAACCTCGTTTTATCCCAGCTACGGGAGCGGCATGCCCCTCGAGCACGACACCTCAGCGGGCTGTACACACAATACCGCACGCTGGCTGACAAGATTCTGGTACTGCCATGGTCACATCAATACAATAAGGGTGCCGATGGCGTAGCCAACCTATTAGCGATGGACTCCAGATGGAGCAAACAAGTATTTGCCGCAGACGTACCACGACTGACAACACGATGGACAGCAGTGATCAGGCTCCTCCAAGGGGACGTTGATCAATGGATAGCCACTCATCCGGCCGAGAAAGATTGCCCCCCCCCCATAATGGCGCATTGAAACATCTGCGCATCTGCTGGCGCTCCCACAAGGCAGCTCCCACACCGCCTGCTGGTAAATAAGCAACGGAAAACCTCCTGCCCATGTTTTGAAAACATGCATTACCCGTGTTTCTTGCCCATGTCGCCAAATACTTTGCACTCCACGGTAAATTACCGACTAGCCCATTTTCTACAACACCGTCCTGACTATGCACATACCGGTTCGGATGGGTTCGAACCGTATCATTCCCGCTTTCTCCGCCATCCACGCAAGCTTCCCCCACCGCCGCACGCCGCCGCCACACGCCGCCGCTGCCTCCGCCATACCTGCAGTTCCGAAGTTGCTTCTAGGTCCGCGGTCTCGTGGTGAATCAACACGTACACCTAGCGCTTCTCGCAGAGTGCTTGACGACTGAATAAGGTATGCCTAGCAGTATTCATATCTCGGTCACATGCTGCAATGCTTCCATGTACTTACAAGGTGTTTTCCATGTTTTGTTCATGTGATTAACTCACCTGCAATGGCTCGCTCTCGAAAGACCGCAGCTATCCTCCGAAAGATGAGAGAGCAAGAGCGGAAGGCTGCAGAGGTTCCGCAAGCGCGTGACAAAGCTGCCGACGACGCCGATGAGGAGGTTGACGAGGAGGAGGATGAAGCTGACGAAGAGGCGGGGGAAGACGCTGACGAGGAGGAGGAATATGATGTCATGGCTGAAGACGTCGTGCACACGTCTGGAAGTGAAAAACGCAAGCGGTCTCCGTCTAATGCGGACTCTGATCTTCACTTTGTGCCGATCATGCAGAAGCATCACGAATCGTGGGAAGCATTCATGGCGTACCTGCAGCAGTACAGTGACCAGACCAGTACCAAGATGGTGGTGAAGGAGACGTTGAGCGTGTCACTGCATAATCGGCGGCTACAGAAGCAGAAGTAGTACCGTGGGAAGCCTCTGTCCAAGATTCCGCTTGCACCCAACGCGATGGCCCCTACCAGCGTGTTTTCATCTGTACGCATGAACGGAAGGAGCGCTGTCGCTCGACGGGCAAGCGACCAGTGCAGAATACGCTGGTATCAGGCTGTGACGCCCGCTTCCTTGCTCAAGTTTACAAGCGGCCGGGTGGCAAGTGGTGCGTCGAAGTAAAGCGCGAGTTGTACGGTCACAATCACCAGATATCGGAAGAGATATACCTGTCCCATCCAGGTATTCGCCAGGTTCCCCAGGGATCGCCCGTCATGAGCGACGTCGAGTTAATGATGAACGTCGGTGGGAAGGCCACACGTATCAACGACTACATCCGCAATAACACGTCGCATCGGGTCACTATGACCGACGTGCACAACATGATCAGGAGGATCAAGAACTCTGGTGCGTAGGTTGTTGCTATATGTATGCTGCTTGTTATGCTACGTGCAGCGCTAACATGTCCGTACTGGTTTGATGTTCGCGAAGGTAATGAGCTGTCAGATGGGGACCAGGTTGCCGAACTCCTCGTGAATTTCAACTTGGAGGCAGAAGGCAATGTGTGTACAGTAAACGAGAATGCACATGGCCAAACTGCTGTGGTGTCCATTTCATCGGATATGATGCGGAAACACTACAGGCGCTTTCCGGAACTGTTGCTGATCGACTGCACGCACAAGACGAACAGGTATGGATCGATCGTTTTGCCTTTCTCACCAGTTTTTTTACCAGGTTCTGACCAGGTGTGTCCATGTTTTGCTTCGACAGGAACCGCTACCAGCTCTGCATACTAATGGTCATGGATCAGTTCGGTAACGGACAACCTGTGCAGCACTCCGTCATTGAGCGTAACGCGGACTGGCATATGGTGAAAGCAATCGAGCACTTTCAAGCTGTTAACGACTGGGAACGCACAAAAGTGATCATGGTAGACAAGGATCTGAACGAAGTTGAAGTGCTGAAGCGGATGTTTCCCCACTGCCGCGTGCTATTGTGCCACTTTCACGTTATCAAGCGGCTGAAGAAGGCTATTCGAGATGACAAGAAGTACGGGACGTACGACAACGACGTACTGAGGCAAATGGATTTCTGTGTGACCAACATGGTTTACTTGCGCACTGAGTTGGAGCTCAACGACAACGCTGAAGAGTTCAAGTTGTTGAGCCATCGCAACGGACGAGATGAGCTATGGTCCTATTTCGAAGCGAATTGGATGGCCTGCCAGGAGATGTGGGTCAGCGCCTTCAGGCTCGGGTTACATCACTTTCGGAACAACACCAACAACAGGCTCGAGAATTTCTTCGGGAAACTGAAGGTGGATTTGGACAGTTCGTTTTCCATGGTGCAGTGTCTATCTTGCATTTTGAGCTTCCAGCGGCGGAAGGATGACGCATACTGCACAAAGACGATGATGCCAGGCACTACAAGGAATGCTAACTACGGTGAGGAGATGAACCAGTTGTTGGGGATGACGACTGTGTGGGTTGCAGAAGTTTTCTTCTCGGAGTATCAGTTTGCGATGAACCCAGACTCGATGAAGCAATACAGCTTCGTTGAAACCGACTCAACGGTGAACGTTGTAAGAGATGATCGGCACCACCATGTTGACAAGACTTCGTGGCTATGTGACTGCGAGTTCTCCATCACATTGCAGCTGGCGTGTCGGCATGTGCTCCTGTTTCGACAGCATAGCGGCAGCTTGCTTTCGATTCTCTACGCCTCTATTCCTTCCAGGTATCTTCCAGGGTTTCACCATGTTTGACACGACCCAGGTTTAACCATCTTTTTACTATGTATTGTCCATGTTATTGATTTGACGCTCTTCGTAGATGGCTGCGAGCTGCCAGCCCCTACGTCGACATACCCGCCGTGCTGGCACCGCTCCGCGTGTTCACCAGGAGTGACGAAGCCGCTCGAAAAAGCAGATGACGGAGAAAGACAAGTTCAAGCGCGCGCAAGACGTCCTGGGGCGCATTTTATCCGAGCTCGCCGAGTTCCCCGATGAAAAGTTCGAAGTTGCTGTGGGTAACTTAGCGGCATGGTGGAACGGCTTGCCACAAGGCAAGGTCAATGCTGCAGCTATGGATGTTTCTACGGCATCAAGTGATGAGGCCTCTCAAATCGAGCCAACTCAAGTGCAGCTCAGGAGCCCCACCGTAGAAGATGACGAGGCAAAAGACGACCGTGTGCATGGAGGTTCGTCACAAAAGAGCGGCCACCAATGAAGCCTTTCAACGAGAGAGCACCCAAAATTGGCTGACCGCCTCACAACCGTGCCATTGTGGACAGGAAGCGTCACGAAGAGCAGAACGTATACAACGAAGGGAAGAAGCTGCGCAAGACGCTGCGCGCAAAGGATGTCATCGAAGTGGCGGACTATATCCGGGCTCACGAACCTCCTCTCGGAGAGCTACAGTCATTTCGCGAAACGTTCGAAGTCCGATTCAAGTGCCACACGAAGAAGAAGATGACAGTCGCGACAAGCATTCCGCCCCCACAGGCGTTGCCGTACCGTCTTCCAGACGCGCTGGTGAAGCAAGCATTGGAGGCAATTGAAAAGGGCACCAAGGACAGGGTAGAGGACGTTGATCAGCCGCCGGACAAGACAGAAGAGCAAGTTGTTGTCACGATCGACGGCGCCGGTGAATTCTCTGAGCAAACGCTGGTGGCCATGGATTACCTGGGGAACCTGATCAATACCTGTAAACAGGGATTGCTGTTACTCGTGGTTGATGAATTCGGTCGACCCGCTGCTAAGCGAGACGAGGAATCTCACGGTGAAGACACGGAAGCGTTCCCATTGGCGAACGAGATGCACGCAACATGGCCGCACACGAAGCTTCCGGGGTTCGGCTTTCAGCTTGAATGGTCACACATCTATTGCGCGCGTGAGATGGCGTGGTATAACGACATGATTATTGAAGCCTTCATGCGGGCGCTAGCTGTCAAGTACGGTAACAACAAGACTGTGCTGTTACCAGCGGTGAAGATGCCAGATAAGAAGAACAAGGGCAGGATAGTCCCGCAAGCCACTCAGACCGCTCTGGAGACGGCGACAGAGGATTTTGTCTTCATGCCTGGCAACATCAACAGGAGTCATTGGACCTGCATTGTGGTTGACAACGCCAAGGGGCGTATGCAGTGCTACGACAGCGTCGACAAACGGATGCACCAGAAGCTGCTGGAAGAGATGGCAACCGAGATTCGAGAGACGACACCGACTGGGTTCACGCACACAACGTTTCGCAGCCCAACACAGAAAGACAGCGATAGTTGTGGGCTATTCGTCTGCCTATTCTTTTGGAAGCGATTGCAGAAGGAGGCTGGAAGTGACTACACACACCTTGGTCTGAGACTCAAGCGCTGGGAAATCTTGCATACGACCGTCGCGTTCAGCAAGAAGCAAGTGGAGGACGGCGTAGCTGAGATGCAGATCTAACTTTGAAATACATGTCTTCTACTTTGGCTTCACGACCACGCTGATATAGTTCTTCCAGGTGTTGTCCAGGTTTGTCCAGGTTTGTCCAGGTTACATTTCGGAGCAGCTGTTTTTCCAATGTCCGAAGTTAATTGACCAATTTCGTCGAAATTAACTATGTATTGTAGGGCGTTTAGTGTCGGACAGAGCGACAGTAGCACCTTCGCCGACAAACCCGTTTGCTTGTCAGTGTTCATTTTTCACCAAGTCCTGCCACCACGTATCTCCCAGGTATTAATACCTGCTCAAAAACATGGAGAAGCATAGAGCACGATGATGATGTGATTGATACCACTGTTTGAACATAAAATCGCCTCTTTTTCCAAAGAAAATACAACAAATAAATTTACGTACTTTGTTGGACGAAAGGGTAAGGAAAAATGCGCCATGGGAATCCATGGATGATACATGGTAAAATCATGGATCGTTTTTCTTCCCAATACATGGGCAATATCACCTGCCAATAAGCAATAGGCGGACCCGTTAGCTAGATTAAATGACTGGAATGAACCTCACCTTGAAACGAAACGAGCTATAGATTTCGTGCAGCTGCCACCATTTTCCGGCGTGATGACCCAACGTACAAGCCCAAGCAAATGCAGGCGGATCTAAGCCGAGAGCATGGAGTGTCTAGTTCGTACGACTTGTGTATGAACGCATCGAACTGTATCCTGCAAGAGCTTAATGAAGAACGCCAGGAAAAGGACCCAGCCGCCCCTTGCATTGTTCGATCTCTGGTGTGGCAGAACACAACAAGCGCGGCTATGACGGCTCCAGTTCCAAGTAACAACGGAACGTTTGCTAATGAATGTCTCGATATTGATCGTCTTGAGTTTATTGAGCTGTTACTTGACTCGGTAGATATTTTCTTCAGCGGGGCATTTTATTAGTACCGGTAAATGACCGTCGGCGAGGGCATCTTATTCGTTTTTAAACTATGAGGGCATTTTATTAGCTTTCCAAAATAAATATCAAGACGGTATTCTCCAGGAGTCACTAATCTAAACAGATTACAATTGCATCGACGTGAAGTAAGATGGTCGAAAGCCATGCCAACCAGAACTTTCTTCATTAGATAGCCAAGACATTCACGTTCGAGGTCGTTTGGTAAACGACCTCATGAATCCCTTGGTGCGTTGGAGTATGAGTGTTTCATTGTTGTGGAGATGATGGAGATGGATAAATGTAGGTAGCGTTCTCGGTGACTGTTAGACACCTTGACGACGAGTTCCATGTTCAGGTTGACATTCGAACATCAGTGTTAGAGCTATTGCTGCGACATTAGCGTTGGCTGCTTAAGACGTTTGGGTAGTTGGCGCTCAAAGGTTTCAAGATTTTGCCACAACACCATAGCCAATACGCAATCACTACTTTCCATTCGCTGCAATCGTTATTTTCTTCCTCGACTAACTCTTGTCCACTACAGCCAGCGATCACCTCAGACGCTACTAAAAAAACAATAATCACTTATGCACCGGCAAGCTCAAACAGCACACGCACGTCCGTTCACAATAAATCACGAAAAATCAGCACTCGACTCCAGCAGCGCGAGACTCGCCTCACTGCTGCACAAAACAGCGGCGATCCGCTGGAACTCCGTCCTCAGCGCATTGGCATCCAACACTTGTCGATATTCGCCGCCCATTTCGGCTGCCACGCGTTGGAGCACCGACAAATTCACGTGCCCGAAGCCCACAACGAAAGCCTTCAAGTCATACTTGGCGTAGGTGGAGCGAATGTGCTGAGCAAGCGTGGCGCCCAGCTCGAGGTCCCATGGACGGCCATCCGAGAAGAAAATTACCACGGCTTTGTACTCCTCGAAATCATTTCGTGACAAAACTTCACTAGCGGCGCGTAAGCCCAGCTCGAAGCCAGTCCCTTTTCCGGAAAATGGCACGAGCATTGGGTTTGGCCCGCTGAGAGGTTCTCCTTCGCAATAGATGGGGCTTCCACTGTCAAACGTAACGAAAGAGACCAGGTCGTTTTCACCCCCATCCTTCAGGCGGTTAGCGACGAATTCATTGCAGGCGTACAGCAAATCTCGCCACGGTTGGCCACTCATCGATCCGGAGCTGTCCAAAACGAAGATGTTGTGGAACTGGCCCGAATTGACAGCGTGAATGCACGCAAACTTGTGGCCATCCACATAAGCAAACTCATCATCACCCCCTTCAGGTTTTAGCTCAGACTGGTGCCAAGCATTCAGGACACAATACGAAGGAAGCTCGTTATCTTCCTCATGTTCCGGAGCATTACACTGAAAGGGACACTTCGCAAACAACGCCCGCTCCTCTTCATTGCACGGGTCTTCCCATCCCATAGTGGACTAAAACTTAGCGTGCAGAAGTTCATCCATATCTCGGTTGGGAGCTGGGAAAAGCTCGTCCACACAGTGGCGGCGCTGATCTTGGCTGGGGATACTGGCGTTTACAGCGTAGGCGCAGCTTTCGTCAGCGTTGCCGTCACATGACAAGTAGTGCACATGACCTCGACCCATCTTCGCGCAGAAGAGATTGCACATCTCGGCAATTCCACGCTCGCCAACTTGGTATTTGCGATCTTCCACATCGATATCATTACCCTTGGCTAGGAAGTACGTCTGGCGCATATTACCGTGAGAGGTGGCGTGCAATCCAATATGGCCGGAGTGCTTGTTGCAGTAATAGTTGCAAGATGGACACCGCACGTCACAGTAGTGAACCGTATTTTGCCCATTGTCTTCTTCACTGGATTGATCAAGACAAGAATGGCCAAACCCTTCGTGATCCACCTCACCACTAGGCAGTACACGAGCGCAACGCTTCTTGCAGCCATTCATATCCTGGTAAATGTACTCAAACGATCCACGTGCGCCAGTGTATGTTCGAGCAGATTTCTTCAGATGAACTTTTTGTTCGCAAATACCATCCACAGTGCACATTTCTCCGCAAGCATGACTGTTACTGCACATGTGCGTGACCACGGCATTATCCACGAGATCTTCACTCAAGTCCGTCGCGCAAGCCATTCCACTTTCCTCCGTAAACGCACGTGACTCCGCATTTTGTCCGTGGAAATGGTTCTTTTCACCACAAATATCTCTGCATCCCTCCATTAAGCACGGCTGGAGACATTGCACCTCAGCACACTTGTGCACGGAGTGTTCTCGTTGAATGTCAAGCAAACAAGACGCAGTGCAGACTGTTGCAGACTGTTGCAGAACACTTCACACCACAAACGTGAACTTGAACGGTGCAGCAGTGGTCACCAAAGTGTTCGGCTCGTTTGGAGCAGGTCTTGTCGCAATTCGACGCGCGAGCGAGTACACACAGCTGCTCACAAGTGTGCTCTCCTTTCTCACATTCACATTTCCCCTCGTGACCCGCACTTCGAGAACACAGAGGAACTCGCGTTGCTTCAGAATCTTCTTGACATTCGCCATACTCACATTGGCCCCGACACTTGTGGTCTGTGCAGTAGTTATGCTTGGTCTCAGGCGAGTGCGTCACAGAATTCATACATCCAAGCTGGTACTGAGTACATCTTTGCTGACACCGGGACATGTAAACAACTAGCGGGTCTGCATAGCGCTGTTCTAGCTGTGCTCGCACCTCCAACAAATGGTCACCAAGCGAACCGTGAAGCCAGAGCGATACTTTCTTCTTTCGTCGGCGCAGTACAAACGCTGCAATGGCGTCGAAATCGCTCTGATCTTCGTTATAAGCCTGGAGCTCCCATATGTTTTATCACACAGGTTTAGGAAGAATTGGAAAAGCCAATTAATCGTCTTCTGCACCATTCTTAATTTCGTGCCTGTGAGCGAAGTCACATCAAACCCCATGTCTACATTCTCGTCTTTGACGCTGTCTAGAGGTACAATATCGTTGAGCGCTATCCACTTGGTCATGTAACCAGGGTTTGCTTCACACATCTCACTCAATGAGACCACGATTCTTTCTCGTGTACCCACAAGCAAAACGTATTCCTTCAGGTGCGAAGGGATGATCTTGTCTGCCACCAAAGGTAGCGAAACGTGGCATCCTGTACGAAGTATTCCAGGAAGCTTCTGCTTTGTGTCAGCGACGATTAAGTTTGCGAGCTCTTGTCCATACTAGTCCAGTCTAAGATCGAGATTTTCGCGAAAAGCCTTGTCCGTCACAAAACCCGTCGGTCCTTCCTCAGTAGGCGATATAATGTTGCACAGAGCTCTCGCCGCTTCATTCTCCATACATTGATAGTAATCCATCGTACCGAACGGCGGCGAGCAGTTGATTTCTAACTGTCCGGCGTACATTTCCGTCAGAAAGTTTTGATCTTTATTGGCCTCAAAAATCGCGTCCAGTTTCGCCACGAGCTCATCAACGACGCCTTGTTGATCGTTCATATTGACGTCTTTCACACTCATGTACAATTGTCCACGGAAGAGCCGTGGGTCGTCCTTGACGAGCTGGACTCCCTTTTGAAATCGGGAGAACAAAGCATCAATGTCCTTATCGAACCGACTTTCCATCCTGAAGACCGTAACAAAGACACCGATGCATTCAGGACCGACAAGAAGACATCTTCCTGCTCAGAAGCTCGAAAGAGCCCAGACCCTCGAAATCTAGCACAACAAGCAGCACATCGGCGGATACGAATCGAAGCGACATCCAAGCTCCATCTGTGCAACGTGAGCCTGAAATTGCAAACGAAGTACCCGCGAGATGGTTCAGGAAGTAGCTCTTTCCTGTCGATTGTTTTCCCATGGAAGTAACGACCACACATCGTCCATTCCACGACTCCAGAAGCGGAGACAGCAAGCCGAAGCGAATGAATTGTGCAATCTCCGATGCATCTGTGCCATTTGCATCACCTTCGTCGCCAGAATTCGTTGGACTGGATCCATTAGCACTATTCGCGATATTTTGGCCGTTCTGTAACAGCTGGAGCATGTTATCTTCTGCTCGGCATATCTGAACAGGAACAAACGAAATAATTGCCAGAAGAAAACGCTGGACAGATGTACACTGGAGACCAGTGTGGTTCTCTGTCTGCTCAGAACACCGGTACGTTAGATTCTTCGCCAGGTTCAATCCGGACAGAGGCTTGTTAAGCCGACGCAAATCTACCATCACGTTGTTGAAATACTCCACGCACACTGCAGTGGCATCGCTCGTAGCAGAATGATCCTCCTCGTCAGTAACAACAACCTCCACCTTGAGAGAGAACGAGGCATCAGGGCTCATGGACATGTCGATGAGACTTCGCACAGGGAATTTTTCGAATACGTGGTAAAACACCCGCAACCAGTGGTGGGTAACAGCACCTTTCCCTTTCTGATCAGCTTGTAGACACCCTTGACGACTGTTTTCGCACCATTGCCAGACCGCTGGATGCGATACGCATCACTTCGAACAGTAACACTCAGTTCCGACGAGTAAATAGTGCCTTCGCTAGCGTTGACCACGTATACCACGTCACCCATACTACCAACTGCGAGCTCCGTCGAGGGCAGATCCAGTCCGAGAACCACAGAAGGGAGCGCTAGATGATCCTCATTGGAAATGGAGCGCACGCACAGTCGCTTGTTTCCATCAATTTTAGTCCGTCCTACGACAAGCTCATCTGCAAAGCTCAGCAGACCGCTAACCCATTTGTCGTCATCGTCGACCTCGCTTTTGCCACAAGAAACTTTCGTCGAAGTTCGGTGAGTTCGTATGTCAAAGGACTGGACGTCTCCGCTCCCGTCCACAGCACACAGTGAACGCTCTGTCAGTAGAATATCAAGTAGGGGGCCAGTCAAACCAAACGAAGCATCCATGTCGATACTTAGCGTTACATCGACGCTAGTGAACGCTTCGTTGAATCTGCAAAATGCAACTGTTCCCAGGCGCCCCGCCTTAACTCCAAACAGGAAAGCAACACGTCGATCGTTCGCTCGAACTGAGCACAGGGAACAGGCACGCGGGAATGCTTGCACGTCCGATTGCTGAGCTTTCAGGTCTACTTGTGTGGGGAACTGAATTCGGCGTACGATCGTGTTGTTTTCCTTCACGAGAAACGCAACGACCTGCCCCATTTTCACCGTTGCCAGCTTACGTATCTCGACGCCTGGCTCAAATTTCATTGTTCCCATAGCTGATATTTGAGCAGGGTCGTCGGTGCCCAGCTGAAACATGCGAATTACTTTAGTTGGTTCTTTCTCCACTTCCTCACTCCATGTAATGTTGACTGAAGTGCCGTCTGAAGTGCGCATCATTCTGCTGATCTTGATACTCAGCTGACCATTACCAGCTTTCAGGTGTTCACGAAAGCGGCCAAAAGCGCTTTGCTTTATTGCTGCTTCCTCCCGACCAAACTGAATTTCACGATCTTTTGTGGATTGTTGCACTCGTCGCTCAAATGTTGCCAATTGCACCTTGGAGGTAATTTTCTTGACAGCCTCCATCCACATTTTCAGCAATCTGGGTTGGTGCTCTTCCATCGCGAGTGGAAAGTTGCTGCTAAACTGAGTGTTGCTTGGCCAAAACCAGAAACATAAAGGATATATGGTTGAGCTCCCCACGAGACGGCTTCAATCTACGGACGCACGCGAAAATTTACTCGAGCAGTTTGGTCAATTTCCAGACGCAGAGCTGCACGCCTTACGGAGGAAATACAATGACCAGTTGGAGGAAGCCAAACAGAGGATTGATTGTGAAGCTTTTGAATATGCGGAGAAAATCTATGACGACGCAGTTCGGGACGCCAACATGTTGTTTGCTGTTAGATGCCGCGCAAATGCATCGCAAATGGATTTAATCCAGAGAAATTACGAGAGATTTCTGCAGCAATGTGATAATGGTGGAGTGTTTGCTACTATGGAGTACCAGGCATACAAGATGCTTTATTTGCCCGAAAGGATTCAAGCGAACATGAAGTTATTGGATAACGCGTACCAGTGCCATCGACTAGCGTTTGAGGAGACGTTGAACATGATTGTGGTTGGTGACTCCATCAACGCTGACGATTGCAACAGGAGTTCGTTGTTGGCACAAGACCAACAAACCAAACAGACTTGGCACGATTAAATGTTGGAATCGATACCTTCGTGACTCCACCGGAAGAGATGCTGACTTTTTGCTCCACTTGCTTTTGGACCCGAAATGAAACTGAGCACGAGTTCCACCGCCTGCTCGAACTATCCGACTCGGAATCCACCTCGCTCTTAATGCGTCGGAAAACTAGTTCTGACAGGCAGCAAGTGATGTTCGAGCTCAGTGTAATTAGGAACCGAAGAACGTACGCTGGGGTATCTCGAATAGCCTTTGGTCCAAACAAGCTAGGATCCAGCCACGCAAAAACAACAAGCTGGCGGCGATCTCCACTACCCTCAATGCAGTAGACGCCTTGGTCGTGAAAGGATAGTCCGTCTTCGCATCCACTACCCCAGAATCCCATTCGAACAAGCAACCAACCTCCAGTAGATCCTGGCAATCTTGCTCGACCTCTTTTGCGTTGCAGGCATTCCCAGCAACTACCTTGTCGCGAATAAAACGCGCAAAGTCGGCGTCATAGTCACCGGAATTGAACAGACCGAACTCGAACTTGTGCATGGACGCTGGGCAATCCTCACCGGACAGGGTCATGCCTAGCGAGTGGCACAAGCGCAGCACGTCGACTTTATCCACAACAACTTTCAGTACTTTCACGTCGGTTTGAATCTCTTGCTTCAAAAACACAGAAGACGAAAACACTTGTCCGACACGGTCGCACTCCCCCGAACTTTCTTGCGAGCCATGCTTTCAGCCACCTCACTTCGCGTCTGCACGGCAAAAGTAGCGGGCTAAATAGCAAAGCCCTGGATTGTTGATGGATCAAGACGCCACATGACCGTTAGGAGAGACGCGCTTTGATTCCCAGGCCGTTAGTTCCTCGTGCAATTTCGCGAAAAAGTCCAACGATGAAAACACAAAGCCGAACAAGCTGCCGTTTGGCCTTCATTGGACGAATGAGACTGCGGTGTACGACAGCAAGCCTGTCTCTCTATTCCAGCCTGGTCACACCCACATCACACGTTTCTTTTCTGCCGACAGTTAGAAAGAGGAGAAGCTGGAGTGCTTAGCGGAAGTGCCTTGAAGGATCTGCTCAATAGGCACGCGCTGTTGCTCCATGCTGTCGCGGTCACGAATCGTCACGCACTTGTCCTCCAGAGTATCGAAGTCCACAGTCAAGCACATCGGCGTACCGATCTCGTCCTGGCGGCGGTAACGGCGGCCAATGCTGCCTGTCATATCGTAGTCCACACTAGCACCTCCACATAAATCCTCGAAAAGTTTCTGAGCGACTTCCAATAGAGGTTCCTTCTTAACGAGTGGCAGCACAGCAAAACGGTACGGAGCGATGTCCGGGTGCAGGTGCAGCACGGTGCGCTTGCGGCCGCTCACCTCTTCTTCGTCGTAAGCATCCAGCAGCATAGAGAGCATGACGCGTCCAGTACCAAGCGCCGGTTCGACAACGTGCGGCAGGAACTCATCCTTTGCAACGAGATCCTGGTACATGAGACTCTTTCCGCTTGCATCCATGTGCTTCTTCAGGTCGTAGTTGGTGCGGTTCGCAATGCCCCACAGCTCGCTCCACCCGAACGGGTATTTGAATTGAATGTCCGTCGTGGCGCGCGCGTAGTGCGCCAGCTCCTCAGGCGAGTGCTCGTGCTTCCTCAGATTCTCCGGGTTGATGCCGTACTTGGTGAGGAACTCGTAGCACTGGTCCACCCAGTATCGGTACCAGTCGTCCGACTCGTCCGGGTGCGTGAAGAACTGCAGCTCCAGCTGCTCGAACTCGCGCGTGCGGAACAGAAAGTGTCCGGGCGAGATCTCGTTGCGGAAGCTCTTGCCCATCTGGCCGATACCGAACGGCAGCTTCTTGCGCATGGTGCTCTGCACATTGGCGAAGTTGATATAGGCGCCCTGCGCCGTCTCGGGTCGGAGGTAGATCCACTCGCACGTCTCGTCCGTAGCGCCCATGTTGGTGCGGAAGAGCAGGTTGAACTTCTTGGCCGGCTGGAAGCTGCGCATCTCGTTGCAGCTCGGACACGCCACGTTGTGCTGCACGAGCAGAGCGTCCATCTCAGCCAGGGACAGTGTGGCAACGGTGTCGATCTCTTCCTGGGTCTCCAGCTTGGCCTCCAGCAGTTGGTCCACGCGGACGCGGGAGTTGCAGCTGCCGCAGACCGTCATGGGGTCAGTGAAGTTGTCCACGTGGCCCGAAGCCGTCCAGACCGCCGAGTTGAGCAGCACGGAGCTGTCCAGGCCCACGCAGTTGGGGCGTCTCTGCACGAACTCGAACCACCAGCGATCCATCACGTTCTTCTTCATCAGTGCGCCTGTAATTGGCAGCAAGTGGTCAGTTACAGAGGATGGATTAGCATTGATTATTAGAAGTGGATAGATGACAAACGTACCGAGCGGTCCGTAATCGAAGCTGTTGGCCAGGCCGCCGTAGAGCTCCGAGCCGGGGAAGATGAAGCCGCGGTGGCGGCACAGAGCCACCAGACGCTCCTGTAGATTGGAGGTCGCGGCTTTCTTGGCGAATCCGCGATGCGTGGCGCTCAGCGCACGGCGAGAGGAGACCATGGAGCAGCGGCGCATCATCGTGTGGTTTGGTGCTTTTGGCTGTGGCGAGGGGTCGTGGCGCGATTTGTGATAACGGTGGCGCCAGGCTGATGTCACTAAACGTCACAAGCCAAGTAAGATGGCTACATGTAGCCATCAACCCTTGTTTTTGGAGACGATGAGGAAGGAGACGCTGCTGCGGCTACTGCTGCTCCACGACGGATTGGAGACAGCTGAAGCGTGGGCGGCTACGTTGGAAGATAGAAGGGAGCAAGATGTTGCTACGGACGCAGTGGTGCGCCATGATGAGCAGGAGGGAGGTCGCGCGCCGCTGATCGCCGCCATCGAGTTGGTCGTACCGCATCTGCCCGATTACAGCGCCGTATCCTCCCAATTGAAGGCGCTGATGTGCTACAGCGAGAAGGTATCCTCGGCTCAAGTGAATCTACTTGTGCAGGGATGGCTCCAACAGGCTCACAGCGTCCGCTTCCGGAGATGGGTCATCCGCGACTGGCTAAAGTGTAGCCATCTGACGTCAGCGGAACCGACGGAGTTATTGCAGTGGAGACACGCGCTGATGGTGGCGACGACGAACGAGACGGTGAAGCCGTTGAAGCGAACGCTGTTGGGGTTCCTAAATGCGCTGGACGAGACGATTGAAACTCGATCTGAAGGCGACGAGAACAGCATAACGTCAGCTGCTGCGTCGCAGTCGATTGAGACTGTCGAGGACCTGCTGGACTTTTGCTTCTTGCACGTTGAGCAGCTTGCGAGTTGCAGTCTCCTTTGCGCTGCAAAACTGCACGCGCTGGCGGTGAGGACACAGAGGAGCGCGATAAAGCTCTTGGAGGACGACGAGGTGATGGTGAGGCTGCGGTGGTCGCTGATGCTGAAGCCAATGCTGTTCAAACCGCTACTGCAGCATGCAGTCGCGTTGAAGGCTGTCCCGGGCAAAATTACAGCTAGCCAGCTATGGGCGAGCGAGGCGTTGGCTGGTCTTGTGGCGTTGGTGGATATCGCTAGTCGAGAATCGATTTTGCTGGAGATGACTGCAACCAGAGACGAGTTGGAGCGTGTGTTCACGTGCGGTGCCGAGCACATTCACGACTCGGCCTCGAAACCGAAGGGTCCATCTGTCCTTGAAGCTGCTGTGGGTAAATACGTCCAAACACTTTCGGTCGAGACGAAGAAATTACTGCTCGCAGAGCTGGAACGAGACTTGGACGAGGCACCACCCCACTTGTTTCCGCACATTTTCATGTTCTTCGGGTTGAATCTCAGCGCAACGCTCTTGTCGACAACTCCAGAAGACCAGGGCCTGCTCATAGAAGCAGTTGACATCCTTTTTGCGCTCTTCGACCGGCGAAGCCATGACGCTGATAGCTGTCTCGACGTTCTTGGACTTCTGCTTCAGCTATCACTAGCTGATAACCCAATCTGGCTAGACGACTCACCACTCTACCTCGAAACCATCGAGTCGCTGTCCGAGACTGCAACGTTACAAGTCGAGCCCAAACTCAAGTGGGCAGCCAAGATGGCTCTGCAGGAACTGCTGGTCGAGTGCGATGTCCATCTGCTCGCACGCAACCAGGCAACTCTCTCACAACTCCTACCTCCGTGCACAATGCGCCTAGTCACCATCCAACTCGGTAGTTAGTTAATCCATCCATTAAACCAACTGCTTCGGGTTTTATTGTTGCGTTTTCTCTTCCAGCGATTTAGTCAATCGGCCTAATGTCCCTCCGCAGGCTTGGACATGCCACCCTTCGGGCCTCGGATCCTCTGACGCATGTCCAACTGGCCTCGTTTGCACTCGAAATACGCCACTCGGTACTCCTGTCAACAGCAAGTTAGTCGGTCACTCTCTCTTGAATATTATCTCTTGTACTCATCAGCGACGCCGCTACCTTGCACTCATGCGAGTACGCGCGGTCGTGCAGACACTTCTTCAGCGTCCTGGTTCCGTCAGCCATGCACTCCTGCTGCAGCATGCAGTCCCGCAGCGCCTCCGCCATGTCGCGACATGCCTTGCCCATGGTCAATCGGGATTATCAAATACTAGAGGTAACGTGACACCAGAAAAATAAAAAGTAAAATTATACGGTAATAGAGGTGCGTAACTTCTAGAAGTCATTCATCATTTCTTCGTTAAGATGCTTCCACGTGTCCGATTCGTGCTGCTGCTGCTGAGCGTGCTGGCCGCCAGTGTGCTAGCCGACTATGGCCCCAGAGACTCGGTGGTGATCCTCACGGACAAGAACTTCGAGAAGGAGGTGTTGCAGAGTCCTGACTATTGGCTCGTTGAGTTCTACGCTCCTTGGTGGGATATCTCGATATCCCTGCTGCTGCTTGAGTGCTGTAGTGCAGTGCAATAGGAAACTAACCGCTGCATGTTGGTTGATGCAGGTGTGGCCACTGCAAGAATCTGGAGCCGGAGTACAAGGCAGCGGCCAAGAAACTCAAGAAACATGTACAGACTCGAGTTTTGAGAGCAGTTTCCGAGAATTTCCAATAAGTGAGTGCACTGACGAGTAACCTTTGAAATGGGGCCTTGGTCTCTTGTTGGGGTGTTGTTGTAGGCGCGTTTGGGCGTCGTGGATGCGACGGTGCACCAGCAACTGGCGCACAAGTATCAGGTCAAGGGCTACCCAACGATCAAGGAGTTCGCAGCCAAGAAGAAACGTCCGCAGGACTACCGTGGTGGACGCACCACGAGAGAAATTGTGCAGTATGTGAAGAACTCGCCCGAGGCGAAGAAGCTTGGGGTCAGTGGCACCAACGTCGCCACGCTCGAGTATGACAAGGTACACACGTTCTTGAACAAGGACTTGCCGTCGGCTATTTTCTTCGGTAGTCCGAAGAAGGGCAAGAAGAGCTCCAAGTTGCCGGCGTGGCTGGGCAATGTGGCGGAATCGTTCATGGAGGGCAAGAAGAAGAAAAAGCACCCGACGGTCCAACTGGCGTTCGTGCCCGGGTCAGATGACAAGATCGCCAACCATTTCGGACTCGCCGAGGACCAGCTTCCTACCGTCATGTACATCTACCCGTCCAGTCAGAAGTACATCGTGTCGGATGTGAGCAAACTGAACGAAGCTGCAGCCAAGACGTTTATTGGCGACGCGCTGGCGAACACTGAGACGGCGGAGAAAGACGAGTCGCTGCCTAGCGTGCCTTTGTTCCCGTCGCCCGAAGTGGCCAAGAAGAAACCCGTGGTCACACTTAAGGAACTGGATGCAAAGACTGCTCGCGACTGTGCTGCTAAGCGTGGCAAGATGTGCGTCGTGGTGGCCAAGGAGGACACTGAATTGGTGCGCTCGCTGGCCAAGAAATACCGCCGTGACCCGTTCACTTTCTTGTCCAGCAAGCCTGACGCGCAGGCTTTCCAGGCTCTGACCGAGTTTGTTGGCGACAAGACTGCTGAGGTGGTTGTCGTGAAGCCGGGTCGCAAGATTAAGTACTCGGGTACGTCTGCGTGGCTTTCGAGTTTGCTTTGAGGTCGTATGGTAGCCGTGCTGTACTTATCATTCGCTGTTTTGTTCGTTTTATCGCTCGCAGCTCTGCCTGGTACGAACGAGGAAGGCGCCATCTCGGAGTTCCTAGACAAGCTTGTTGATGGTTCGAGCCCGTTCTCGGTGCCGAGCGGCGATTTGGAGGCTTTCGAAGCCGCGCTGTCCGGTTCATCGGGCGAAGAGGCCAAGCACGAAGAGCTATAAGTTGCTGTGTCTGCGAGGATTCCCTTTTCTGAGTAACATTTCTGGACAATCAAGCAAGTGTCTTTCTGGGCGTGCTCGAGCGCGGCCAAACGCGACGCCTTGTCGGTCTTCTAGCAAATGCCTCTTTAATTACTTACTGCGACTTGGAGAGTGGCTCTCTTCACTCCAACTAAGCTGCACTCCCAATAGAAAAGAAAATATCTAGTTAGAGATGGATCCAGACCGCTTGATGCGCAGTCGCGAGCCGGCTTCCTCGTCCATGGCTCGGTATGCCGGGATGGTGTCAGCACGCTCGCAGTAGGCGTTCGTTGGCAGCACGTAGGCAAAGCAGCGCACAAGATCCTCCGGGTCGTGCTTCTCTTCCGACAGCGACATGGAGGCTGCGAGCTCCTGTTTACTGGTGGCCTTCTCCCTCACACTCTCGGGCAGCGCATCCGCTCCACGGAACTGACGACGCACGAGGTGGGGCACCAGGTCGGCCTTGATGCTGGCGATGTACTTCTTCTCCTGCAGCAGGTCGAGCACCCAGTGCGAGAAGATGTAGAAGTGTCCGTCGTACAGATCCGTGTGCAGCACAAAGTTGCTGCGACGCTTGAGCAGACTCTTGGCCACGTACAGGTCCTCGTTCATGTGCACCGCTTGGGACACCAACACGACGCGGTTCTCCTCGTCCCGTTGGCCCTCAACCAACGCAATGCAGTCCGTCATGTCCTTGTCGCGACGGGGCTTCTCTCCCTTGGCCTTGCGGGTCGGCGGCTCCTGTCGGAGCAGCATGGTGACGCTGGCGTCGTGGATGCGATGGAAGTCCGCCACGTTGTGCAGCACGACGTCCGTGACCAGGTCTCCGGCCAGCACGATGAAGTCGCGCTTGATCTTGTCGGCCACCTCCCTCAGCGCGTCGGCCGTCTCCGTGTTGTCGGTCACCTCGCACAGCTCCACGTGGATCTTGCCGTCGAACTCGCGCGTCACGTAGTCCTGGATGGCGGGCAGCAGGTCGGGCACTGTGAGCACCAGCACCTCGGTGAAGCCAGAGGTTTCCAGCAGGTGCAATTGGTACCAGAGAAGAGGCTTGCCGTTGGCGGGGAGCAACGCCTTGGGTGTCTCCTCGGTCAGGGGGTACAGGCGGATGCCGCGGCCGCCGGCCAAGATGATGGCCTGGAACTCGGCCATGCTGTTGGGAAATGACAGGCTATGGATGCAGAATAAAATAAATTGCTTTAAAAAAATGGTTTAAACTGTTTTATCCACAATTTAGGATAAGCAATTGCAGACGTCTTTTCAAGATCCAAAAGGATAGCGGAGGTATGAGCGACTTCGACGAGGTGCGTGGTTATGGCAACAAGATGGTGCAGTCACACGAGGTTCTGACTTGTTTTTTATGCTGGTAATGCAGGAGAAGGTTGTGTTGGATGATGAGGTGCTGTGGGTATCAATTGATGAAGTTGCAGCAACGAAGTGGAAGTTGACGAGACGATTGATCCTGCTGCTTGCTTCACAGAGTATGGACGAGGTGCACGAGCTGGAGGACGCAATGCAAGTGAGGTGTGTGTGGGCAATTCATAACATTCGACATGCACCCGACTGACTGCGTGGTGCGTATAGCAGCGTGGACACAGCTGCGTCCTCCCCAATGAAGCGACAGCGTACGTGGCGAAGGGCAATGGCTGTTTTGAGTGCGCGCTTGCAACTGATACATTTGATTTATAGTGCGTGGTGACTCAAGCAGTAGCGGAGGCAGTGATGACGGGGATTTAAGCAGTGATAGCAGCAGTGAGGAGAAGGAGGAGTTTTCTGACCGTCCGGGGGCTCACAATGGCGATGACTTTGGTGCATGGGCAGAGGAGAGCTCGGGTGAGGACTCGGACGAACCGCCGGAGATCCCGGGGAGTCCGATTGCACAGGTAGATTGTATTGACTCGCTGCATTTTGCGCTCGTACGCACGCTGAAAGGCAGTTTATGGTGTAGAAACTGCAAACAGGAGGCATCACTGCAGCAGACTTTGGCGCTGTCGCCAGCAACACGAATTTCTCGCCAGACCGATCACATTTGAAGACTATCTCGAATTTTAGGGAAGACGAGGATGAATACGAAGTCAAAGAAGTGGAACAGCCACGAGCTGCTGAATTCCACGCATCCAGCTCCTCTGAAGATGAAGAGGAAAGTGACGCCGATGGCGATAGGAAAGATCACGTGCGGAACAAGTTCCAGCAGAAGATGGAGAGATCTGCATTAGGTCGGCCAAAGACAGCCGCAAAGGATCTAGAGAAGTACCGAGACGTCGTGCCCAGCGATTTCTTTCAGCAGTTTGAAGTGGCGACGGATCTGGTTGGCGCGAGCTCTCCACCGTCAACTGTTGCCGGTGATTCCTCATCGAGATCGGATTTTCCCAGCAAGAACAGCTCCCGGTCCTCGAACGCAAACCGCGAAAGTGAGTTGCGACTACCCCAGCAACGAGAATTCAAAGTACACGTGCCTCGAGAAGTGGAGGAACTATTCAGCGTGAGTGGCTAACTCGCAGCACTGCACTTGTGGCTGATGTGAGATCTCGCTAGCTCTCTGGATAAAAAACATCGGTACTACCGCGTGATACTTATTATCCTGTTCGTTCACTGTTGATAGCTGACAGACGCTTACACACCAGAAGAGATCGAGATTGAAACGCGGCTGGAGCCTTTCCTGCCAGAGTTTACCCCCTCGGTGGGGTTACCATTTGACGGAATTCAAGTTCGTGCTTTCTCATTTCAGCTCCATTCTTGCAGGATACACTCATTCTCGAAAACAAGAGAACTAACTCGTCCGCATCCTATGCTTTGACCAGATTCCACGGCCAGACGGAAAAGAGGACAACATTGGTGTGGGGGTAATACGAGAACCGTCAGGCCAGACAAATGTAGCCGAGTTGGAACTGCTCATGCAGGTGAGCATGACAAACCAGAACAAACTCCGTAGCAGAAGCGAAGTCGTGCGAAGTATTGAATGGGCGGTTCAACGTCCTCAAGCCATCGATCAGTGGATTGCAAGCGTGGAAAAGGCTCAGAGGACAAAGCCTTTGACGCAAGTGAACTACAAACAGCCCATGCCGCCACTTTCCCAGTTAATGGAGCTGTGGCCTGAAGAATTTGAGGATTTCCTAGCAGCTCGGGGTGGTCCTCTCCCTACGTTGTCTGAACTGGATGTGAATTTGAAGGAACTGGTGAAGCTTGTCTGCGTCATGCTGGATATCCCTGTATACGAAGGCAATTATGTGCAGTCATTGCATGCACTATTCTCTCTCTACCTTGAAATTGAAGCCTATGAACGAGACGCTCAGCACCAGCAAGATTCACAACGATAGCCCACAATCTCTTGTCTTCCTGTCTCTGGTTGTGCTTGTTTCTGCGAGATGACAGGCATTTTGGGGTCTTACAAGATACATCACTTGACAAGGTAAATGTTAACGGTTTATATTGCCTTAAGCGTCCGCAAAAGTGCCTGGCCAAGGGCGACTTGGGCGATCCGGATTGGTGACTCGATCCATCTTGTTGCATGCGTTGATGTCAGCTGAGAAGAACGGAGTCTCAGCCTGCCAACACGAAATAACAGCACAACACAGACAAAGGCGGTGAGCACCTCACAGACAGAACGTATCGGATGATTTTGCTACGTGGCCGCACCATTGGACACTGGAAGTTGAGCACATAAGGACACTTCCTCACCACGTCTTCGCAGATCGACAAGCAGGTGCGATAGCGTCCGGACGAGCCTTCAACGCACGACGAGGCGGCAGTCTTGCTACTTGTTGTAGTACTCGCTGCCGTCGAAGTTGCTGTGGTTGTCGCCGTGTAGTCACACATATCTGTGTAATACTGCAGCTTGGTGGCGCCCCGGTCTGTCGTGACAGTCTGTGAGCCACACTTCTGGAACTTGATGCTGCAGACCCAGTACTTGTACGCTTCGCGGCAATCGTCGCAGCCGTAGACGCTGTACTTGGCGTGGCAGCCGAAGCGTTGCAGCACGATGTCCACGTTCCGGTAGTAAAACTCGGCCTTGCTGTCAAAACGCACCCCCGTTGGGTCGTCGGAGTCAACCACCACCATGTAGTCCACCATGGAGCAAAACGACAGCGAGTCCTTGGCGATGTAGCGGCAAACGGGGTTTGCGGGCTCCTCCCCATCGGCCAACACAACTGCTACACCATTCCAGATCAAACAAACTGCAACAACAAGTAGAGCCGCAAGAGCGTGGCGTGCGGGCGGAGAAGCTGTCATGTGAGCAAGTCACGTTGAACGAATGACTATAAATGGTAAATGGTCGAGTTGCGTGTACTGGTAGCACGAAACTGCTGGATTAACGGGTAGATGGATAACTAGCTAGATTATATTTTGTTTGGTCATAGACAGCCACGATCGACTGCTTGGTGCTGTTATTGCCGGTAGCGGGTGAGTCCCGGGGTGCGTTCTCCGTTGACTTTGCGGTAGTGCGAGCGCAGCAGCGTCCCGAGGATGAAGATGAAGGGTGTGAGGATGGTGAACACGAAGCGCACGAAGAGTGTCTCGCGCAGCGTGTGGTAGACCTCCTTGGGCGGCTGCAGCGCGTTCAGCATGGCTTTCTTACTGGGCGTGGTGCGGAATTGGTGCTTGGGTTTCACGGACAATTGACAAGTGGTGAACTGGGGGGTACATAATGTACTCATGTATATCTGTTCATGTATCGCTCAAATTGAGCAATAGATTTATACATAAACTTACCATAGATGTGCGACATTTAAATTGGAGTTCATTTTCAGCCACTAAAACCTTACCCAAGGACTTTGAACTAACGTATCCGATTGGTGTAGAGTTAAGTAACAATTTCACTCCTCGTTTTAGTATCAACCAACTATATTGTTGCGTTAGATACGCTAAAGCGACCGTTCTGTCGGGTACAGCACTGCAAAATTAGAAGCGGTCCTACATCAGAAAAATCTGATTGCGATCAAGTGGAGCCCCATATTCGTGTCGGGGCACTTGAAAATAAGTTGAATCGGACTCGGTCACTAGGCCCTGGGCTGGGTGCCTGGTGTCCTTGTGCCGTTGGAGAGTGGATTTAGTGGGCTGAGGTTTGTGCTGACTGCAGTGGCAATGGCAGTGCAGACAGAAGCGAGTGCCCTCGACAATTGTAGCGCTGCAGTCATGACGCAGAGTTCGATTGAACTTTAGCTTATCATGGCATCGGTTTAACCTTGCACAGGGTGGACGACGTGAAATTGTTTGTACTCGTCGTCGAGCTGTGAAGGCGTGTCCAAACACTGCAGTGTTGATGCTCGAGCGAACCAATGAGTTTAGACTTGTAAACAATATGCAGCAGCGTCCTTCGCCATTTGTTAGTGTTGGTAGCCCACCGCAAGAAACACAGCTATTGCAATTTGTTTTCCGTCGAGCACAGGCCTGTGAAAGACTAGTCTCGCTGAGACTCTCAGGGCAATTAATACTCACCTTGCATTGGATTGACGACCAAGCAGCGATGAATTTCTGCCAACACATCGACACCTTGCTGCCATAGAGAGCAGTGAGCGTCTCACTTCGCCGCTACTGTACCCATTTCACAAATCGAGCCCCCCCCCAGTCACGATCCATCAACGTTTAGCGCTCGGCACGACTGCCACTGCAGTTACATTCTGATGGTGCGGTCAGGAGCGAATCCACCCACTTGTTCCTGTCGTCCTCCATCTGGTTACAGCGCGCGAACGGGCGATGTTGATTCGCCTGGCGACGCCATCCGCCTTCCGAGAATAGGCGACGGCTGGGTGGTAAAAAGCTTTGCACAGCAGCCGATCGCCTTCCCAGCATCCGTAAAGTCTGGTCGCCACCGCCAGAACCGGACTGTCCTTTGCGGAACCGTCTTGCAGTGCACTCCAAACGCTGATCGGACAAGCTCTCCTCATTTCGGCTTAAGACAGCGCAGTCAGACCCAGTCTCCCATTTGACAGAACAGAATAGACACCAGCAGGATGCTCTCCACCGTTCAGATGGCAGTCGTTGCGGCCGCCGTCGTGCAGACCGCGAGCGCGTACTCTAGCTACATGGAGCTCATCCCCAACGGCGAGAACATTGGCAAGACGCTGGGTCACACGGACACGGGCTACACGGACTTCGGCACGCTCTTCTCGGACGACGGCACCGAGTGGGCCAAGGTGTGCACGCAGACGTGGCCCGGCGGCTCGGTCACGTGCGGTGAGGCCCTGGGCGACCCATGCTGCACGTGGAAGTCCGGCGACCCGGACTACACGCTGACGGAGCCCAACACGGACGGCACAACATGCGCATCCGCCTCCACGGCGACTAGCGCCGCCTCTGCAGCCACTAGCACCGCCAGCAGCGCCGCTGCCGAGACCACCAGTACGGCAGCCAGTGGTACCACTGATGACTCTACCACTCAGGCCGCCAGCAACGCGACGGACAGCACCGCAACGACAGACTCGTCGGAGTACTGCGAGTAAGGTTATAGGGGGTCGGTTCTTCCTACTACTGTACGTCCTAGACGGCGAGGGGTAGTCCTTGCCAATGCTTCTTCCCTGAATATGGAGGGGGAGGCATTAGATGTCGTCCGTCGGAAATCTCACCGATGATACATTGGCGTAGTTGTGTCGACGTGTCAGCGGTATGAAATTGAGCTGCCCGCCCACTTTGGTGTGTTAACAAGTATAGTTGCGTTTGAGCCTTTTGTACTTACCGTGGTACTATGTAATACTGTACTACTAGTACTACTACTGTAGTAGTGTCTTCGCCCTTGAGGTGTTAAACGGAGAGGGGCCTCGTGCTACATGTGTCAGTGTCCGTGGGGACACTGGATTCCACTGGAGACCTTATTTTTTGCGATGTCGAACGGGAGATGCATCTCGGTGTACGGTACCGTACATGTATCCATACAGGGCGAGAGCACACGCAACATTTCCTGGATTCTAGGCATCTCACTCACTATCCGAGGAGAGGAAGGCCACCTAGCCCAAGCCTTGGGTCGCAAGGATCCAGGGATTCCAGAAAATCCCACGAAATTATGATTGCGTTGTGTTCACGACGCTTTCGTATCCAAAAGATGCATGCCGTGAGCATGCCTGGCGCGAGTGCTTCGTTGAGTACAGTAGTCATGCAGGACAGGGCAAGGAAATCTCCGTGGAGCTCTTACGTGCCATCCAAACAGCAGCGGTGTGACAGTGAGGATGCTGCTCAGCGCTTTGCAATGCTATGGCTGGGGTGGTGAAGCATTGCCAGAGGACCAGTGGCTTGGTCGTTCATGTTTGCTTGATTATCGCCTACTGTATATGCCAGCATATTATGTAGTCGAGTCGGGCAATGCGCTCGGGATCACCT
This sequence comes from Phytophthora podocarpi, assembly GCA_001314375.1. Taxonomy (NCBI): domain Eukaryota; phylum Oomycota; class Peronosporomycetes; order Peronosporales; family Peronosporaceae; genus Phytophthora; species Phytophthora podocarpi. Next base: position 3,375 of record LGSN01000437.1, on the reverse strand, counting down.
TGCACGTCAAAAATTGTCTTGTGCTCTTCGCTGCGAATGTGCAGGGTTTTCGAAGTGCACAAACCACTCTCTCATCGGAGAACCCGTCTTTTGGTGGGGTACAAGTTTGCCAGCACCACTTTTTCGAGATGGTTAAAGATGAGCGCTGCTACTTAGGTATTTCCTCTTTGCGTCCAAGTCGAAAATCTCAGGGCGGAGATTTCCCAGGTATCCGTGAAAGCGAAACCCTTGCACAATGTGATCCCCATGATCTCCCGCCCTCCTTCATCTAAGTCGATCACTGTACATTCATCAACGGAAGCGACAACAAAGTTTTGCTTGATAAAACTACATCCATCCATTATCGAAAGGTTCGCCGAGCAATTTTGTTTTGCGGTACTGTACTTTACAACAACTACTGTACATGTACCTCTTGGGCCTTCGAGCCTCCACGAAAGCTGATATTATTGTGCCCTCCCCAAGTAAAACCACGAGGTGGCCGCCGATAGCAACGACCGACGGTTGCCATCTCGATATCCCTCAACCAACGTGTATGCGTACCATATCCGATACATGGTTCAACGACTGCACGTGCTCACGCTTGTTTCGAAGGCAAGCTTGGGCGATTATCAAAAGTTTTGTGCTTGAACTGCCGCGTTGGAACTTCCAAGCATGGGATGGTGAACAGCGTCTCTGCACTGTTCGAAGCGTGACTTTACTCTGTAGGTCTTCATCTGGATGATATGCTTGGGCCACGCGTCTCCGACAACAACGCAGCATGCCCCACGGACGACATTCCACCAAGAATGCACGGGTTTCCACGGAACGACCGAAAATGTCTGGCAAGGAAACCTGAACACGTAGATGGCGATGAAACCCACGGCGGCTTGGTAATGTTGAGCATAGGAGAATCGAGTCGTGAGGGTTAACTCCGCGGCCGGCTTCTCGAATCCCATCCGCTTCCAAGTCGCTGATTACGAGCAGAAATCCCATCCCAGGATTTCCACAATTCCACGCTCCTCTTGGAGGGACCATGTGCATACAATACGATTGTTGCTGCATTCGCTAGGCGTCTCCATCGCCACCTGTATTCACTTTGTAATTGACTTGAGAGGACTATTCACATCGTCGCCTCCAACATGGTAGCTCGGAATTTTTTGCGAGCCGCGGCTTTCGCTGCACTGGTCGTGTGCGTCTCCATTTCAAACGCTAGCGCCGTGACACGAGAACTCGCCAAGGCGACGTCTACTTCTGCTTCCGCGTCCTCGTCTTCTGCGGTGGACGCGTCGGGTAGTACTGCTGAGACGGCGACCAAGGCGCCCCTGTCGGAAACTTTTGCGGATTTATCGGGGATGGGATCGGATACTGCTGGTACGGTGAAGCCGTACGCGGGCGCTAGTGATACTGCAAGTGACGAGGTCGACCAAACGGAAAACAGTGCCGCCTCGAAAACCGAGAAGAAGACGACTACTGCATCCTCCGCCAGCGGCGACGAGACGGAGAGCAGCAGCTCCACATCCTCATCTAGCAGCGATACTGAAACCAGTACAACCTCATCTTCTAGCGATGATACCGAAGTCAGTGCAGCCTCGTCGTCAGCCAGCGAAACCGAAAGCAATACGAGTATTTCTTCCGGTAGCGAGGCGGAAACCAGTTCTGCTACCTCCTCCAGTAGTGCGACGGAGACCAGCTCGGCTACCTCTTCCAATGACGAAACGGAATCGAGCACAACCACTTCGTCGAATGGTGAGACTGAGGATAGCTCAGGTTCTTCCACCCAGACGGAGAACACAACCAGCAGTAGCGAGACATCGTCTAGCGGCCATGTTATGCAGGGCGCCTCGTCCTCGAGCGGTGATGTCACTCAAGGAGCAGCGTCCTCCAGCGACGATGTCACTCAAGGAGTGTCGTCCTCCAGCGGTAACGTCAAACAAGGCGATGATGACGACGACGATAAAAACGCTGCTGCCAAGATGACGAAGGCTCAGCGGAAGGCAGCGAAGGAAGCTCGCCACAATGCACAAGCGGAGCGCAAAGCCAAGCGTGAGGCTCAGAAGAAAGAATGGCGTAAGATTAAAGCAGAGCAAAAGGCCGAACGCAAGGCCGCCAAACAGAGGGCGAAATCTGACACTAGCGCCATTCAGTCAGCTGCCGGCTCCGGTGGCAACTCGACCGAGACGACGCAGCAGGGGTAATCGCTCTCGGTTGAGTTTTGATGGATTTGTCTCGTGCGTGAAGCAGCAGTAATAGGTGTTACAACCAAAGATGTAGTCTAGTGTAAGGCGGGGTGGCGAATGCAATTTAATTCACGATTTCACTTGCACGCAGTTCTAGGTGAATAACACGTGTCACTTTAGAGTTCCGTGCATCAACCTATCCACACCTATTCGACCAGTAATGTGAACACAATTAACCCGACCTTAGCGCCACAGCGTCCTTGTGCTCAAGGACACAAGCTGAACTGCCTGCCGTACTCACCACCGCCGTGATGGGGCTTCACCTTGCACCATTAGGGGGATCCGTAACCGGAACAAGAGTGTCGAGACTGACGGATTGTCGGTCGTTGGAGCCTCCGTCGTAACTGACGGAGTGCCCGAGGTCGGTGCACCCGTCGACGGGGCTTCCGTCTCAGACGACCCAGTTGGTGAATCGCACTACCCGCGGACGAACCAAATGCGCAGACCGTGGTCTCTCTGGGTGCTGTGGTGAACGTATTACTTCGAAGTAATAGTGAACTCCGGGGATTCGCTCTTCGTCCAGATGCAGCACGGGTCACCGAAAGCAGCACCGTTGGTCATCGACGAGCCTGGGAATGTCTCCGGTCCACGAGTGTCCGTCTGCGGCGAAGGCCGTGTCAAAATCAGCGAACTGCGAGCTGTCGTTGCCGGGGTGACCGAGCTCCTGCGAGTAGAAACTTCCGTTCGGGGAACTCGTCGAGGTACTTGGCGAGGCCCATGACGGAGTCGACGAAAGTCGTGACGATGAAAGCGGCGCAGGATTTCAGTGCGATGAGATTGATTGGCTGTTTGTCGTCCTTTGCAAAGTAAATTGAAGACTGAATCCAAGCCGTAGTCGCGGAAATATGTCGGGTCGATGAACATCCAAGTTAGTCTAACCGTTAGACTCCAAAGTCATCAGGGACGACTGCCCTTGAGCGTTCCTACTCGCCTTCGGGGCTTGTCCGTTTGACTCTATTGCACTGGCACGATGAAATGATACACCAACTTTTGCAGAGCGGTAGCTCGTGATTTACTCATCAGATTCCGGCAAGTGAACCATTATTTCATAGCTCTGTGTCTCTTCTTTTAATTAAAGCCCTCCAGCGCTTTATACGTGATGCGTGTCGATTGCTATACCTAAACGAAAAACTTGTCTCTGTGTGAAATGCAAAAATAT
>LGSN01000436.1:0-29285 GCA_001314375.1 Phytophthora podocarpi | reverse complement strand
CCTCAAACCTGTTGTTGGTATTGTTGTCCAGGTGCGGTATGTCTCCACGAAGAAAGGTGCACCATCGCTCCTGACACAACCAATTGGACGACAAGTAGTCGACAAAAGCTGGGTTAAATTGGCAGAGCCCTTTCAAAGCATCCAGATAGTGATTGAGCAATGTCTCACTTGACGCTTGAACCATCATCGTAAGAAATTTTTTGAGGTGCGACTTCTCGAAGCTGGATAAGCCATATTCCTGCTTACTGACTTCGTGTTTGAGATAATCAATCACGTGGAAGTGGCACAAAATGACCAACCCCTCAGGAAACTCAGCTTCAAGCGTCGACAACTCAGTAAAATCCTTATCAATAACAATCACTTTGACATCGTTCCAGCTCTTGTTGTTATGCTTGAATGCTGAGGCTGCGTTCTTCATGTTTTGTTGGGTCTCTCCATCAATTAACGCATGTTGCGCAAAAGCACCACTGCCGAATTTGTCTGTCACCATAAAGCTAAAGAGGCGGTATCTGAAGATACGTAGCAACGCATAGTTAAACAACTTCATCACGTAGTTGGTCTTACCAACTACTATACCAAGATTAGTACCCACTAAACCAACTCCACAACCAATCTAAACCAATTCAACCAACTATCGTACCAACTAACCCACAGTTCACTCCTCCAAGAACTCCCCTGTTGATGTTGGTGCCGTGAGTAGCATCAACACACATGACCTCCGGAAACAAACGTGTCATGCGCCTCATATGGCATGTCTGGAAGGTAATGCAGCTTGTTAGCTGCGTGGCAATGTCGCGAAAAACGTTGACTACGTTACCTGGGCCTTCACTGAAGTCCTGGAGCAGCTCCGTTACGCGAATATTGTCGTCGGGGGACGTGTATGACTCGTGACGCATCTCAGCGATCATATTACCAACGTCTTTCAAGAGAATTGGCTTCCCTGATACCTCTTTAAGGTAACGGAGAATCTTCTTTTTCTTGGTCCCACCTACAGTCATGCAAAACAGTTACATATAAACCGTCGTGTCACTGGAGACACAAGCCTCATACCCTGCCACATTGTCCGAACTACACTGCGAATCGCTGGTGATGTGATTTTACGCGGTTCAGCGTAAGTGTGGAGCACATATTCGTCGATCATGTGGTTGTGGGTGAAGTTGTGCTTTCGCACCTTCACTCAAAATACTCCATCTGTATCTTGAAACATCAATGCATTCATATTTGCTGGGCATTCAATACACGGGTGGTATGGTTCGTTCGGACCCCACTTCCTTGAGACTTGAACTCTCTGCCGTGCGTGCAATTCCATCCTTTGGAGTAGTAACGAACCGGTTCATCCCAGAGTGTCGGCTGGATCCCCCGCTTTGCTGCCTGCTGTGTACGATTTCGATTTCTAATAGAATTGTTTGTTCAAAGTTTACACATTTGAAATGTTTCGCGTTGATATCTAAGCACAGCAGCAATAAATGGTAAGCCATGAACATGATAGTAGAGAGATCGTCGGCATGCTTACCTGCTGAGAGCCGTCTCTATATCATCCCACGAGTCGAAGACTCCGCTGAAGACAGAGGAGGTCACGCTAACTTCTGACTCAGTCTCGTCGAGACCATCGCCTTTGCGGCTTCGGGTGGTGGCGGGGTGGGACAACTCTTCTGTTTCTTGGCTGGTTGATGCGGACTACAACCTGTTCTCTCCTCTTCGTTGTAGTTGCCGGAGAGATCTACGTCCTGTACGCAGCCGCTGTCGTCATTAGGCTCCGTCTTGGCCTTTGCAGCGCGACGACCACGCTTGCTGTTCTTCTTCGCCTCCACAATTAGGGAGAACGGGGGGAATGCAAATGAACGGTCGGGGATGCCTTGAAATTTCAAGATTTTAGCATTTTACAAAATTCAAGTATGTGGTTAGGTCAAAAACGGTATTCCGGTGTGTACTTTTTACGACCAAATAATTGTTGTAAAGAAGAAGCCTCGACCAGCTGCGGTATACCGGTAGATACCGGTATGACCTTCACTCAGTGGCACCGGAATCATTCCTGTGATAATGGGACGCTGTTTAGGCCATGGTGTTACGGGACACGTGGGTACAAGATTGTGGGTACAAAATGGGCATCTATGTGGAAATAGCTGATTGGTTAAGGTAACTCAGTATCCAGTAGAGAATCCAGCATAGTGTATCCAGTAGGAATATCCAGTAGGCTTAGTGGTAGCATAGGGTTGCGAACTAAGGACCTAAATCAACTCACTTTGCATTTTGACATCAAGTGCTCAAACGACCTTACTTTTATAATTGTCCTTCCATTAAAAAAAATACTGACAAAAGCTGCCTACAGTATTTGAAAATCCGATGATATAACCCGAGGCCAATTATATCAAGTGGTTTATCAGGCAGGTTTTAGAAATTTCTATCAGTTAATAGGTCTCATTATCCCTAAGATCTACGAGAACCTTTCAGTCTCGTTAGCACCAGAGTTGAGCTTGATTCCGAGCGCAGCGAAGAAAGCTAACAGCTCTTGCCCAGTAGATCAGGAATTCAAAAGTGAGTCGAGGCTAGTTGTGTTGAATCGGGAAAGGCCGCAGCCAAAACCCTTACGGTTCTCAGTGACTACTCCGGCTCACAGCAATGAGCAAGGGAGGACCATGATTCTTTCCTGGATTACTCCGCTGAGTATTTCCATAGTCACCACTCGCGCTCCTCTTTCTTCATTATATCAAACTGGAATGACGCTTACAACAACGCCTAGCTTCCTGCCTATAGCTGAAGTTTACTATAGAAGTCTCGTAAAATCAACTCCTTCAACAACGCGTCGGCTACAGCTCGCTGGTAGTGCAAGCCATCGATACACTGAGGCGTCGATTCGTGCAGGTGATTGATGCATTGTCTGCAACCTCGCGAAGCGAGATTCTTGCCTCCGCCATGGGGCCGTAGGAACCTTGTACAAACCTGCTTAAGCATAATGAGCTTGTCCACTACCTGTATATGTAGCTAAGCAGTGATAGCAGAGGTAGCGATATTGACTTCAAATCTAGCATCAACTGCACTAACGTCAACGTCCAGTCCTCCTTTCTGTAGTTCTGGGACAAGATAATTTGTGTGTTTGGAATTTGCTGTGTAAGGCCGAAGCGAAACCGACGAAACCAGGAAGGAAGGAAGGAAGGAAGGAAGGCCGAGGAACCCGGAGCTCCCTCGGCCGACCTAGAGTCGGCTGTACCCTAGTACTAACTACAGGAAGAACAGCATGGGAGACAAGCGAAGTCAAGGAAGACGCTCACAGCGCCCCAGGAAACTCGCCCCGCGACACAGCGAGATCACGGCAGCGTCGGGCAAGCATGAGCATTTGGCGTTCACGGAGCCAGAGGGAGCCATGGAGATCCGAGCGACCCTTCCTTGCGACCAAGGAACAAGGAAGCACAAACCTCAGTGCCGAGAGCTACCCGGCGTGCTGAAGGATGAAGGAGACAATTGACCGAGCCTAGGTGGTTCGGGTTGATCTGCACGAAGCAGATCTACACAAGTGCATACCAAGATAGCCAACCCGCGACCTACTGCATATTAGGAAAAATAGGTATCTTATGAGTCAACGTACAGATGGACAGGGAAGGCAGCCGTAGCCGCCGGGTACCCAGTGGGCCCGGTCAGCGGGGCTGATGCAGAGCTCGCCCCGAGCGCAATCGACATTAGCCGTAAAAAATAAAAAAGATAATTTTCCCCCTAAAGCGTACCTAATTACCTAAAAGTTGCCTAGCGTAACTTACCGTAATATACCGTTACAATGCCGTTATTTACATCAGTACATAATTCTAGCATGTAAAAGTACCTACAGTAATTTACGTAATTTATGTTTAGGCACTTTTAGGTACTGATACCATTTTGAGGCAAAACTATACGACGCCGTCGTTCTCTAGCGCCTTGGCCACCTCCTTCATGCACTTGACACAGCTCAACTGAGCACCACCACGTGCAGTCCAGTCGATAAATCCATGCAACAATGGACGTAGATGTGTAGTCATATTTTGCACGAATGGGTAGGCAGAAGAGAATGCTGTCGAAACTGCCCTACTGCCAGTCAATTATGGATACAAGTTGTCCATGCGCGAGTTTTTTATCATTGACTTGCGCAGCCTGACGTTATCGCACCCTTTCAATCATGGGCTAAGAGTTTTCTGGTGTTTGGACTTCTTGAAATTGTTTACTTGGGTGATAGCAACACACGGGATCTTCTCAACTCAATGGATCTGTTCGCGAGTACTACCCTCGGCAATGAAAACAGCCAAGCGATGGTCAGGATATCGAGGGAACTGCTACCAGCATGTGTTGCGCAGATTCCCACACCATAACTCATTCTTTTATTTCATCCTCCACATATTGGAATATCTGCAGCTTGTTTAGTCCAGCAAATTTGTATACGATAAACTGTGAAGTAGCAGTGGATCGTTGGTAGCGGCCGTACCCCTCCTCGTGTTTCTACGCTCGTCCAAACGATTCTCGTTGTGCTGGTCGTTTGGTTCCTCAACCCATTGAGATTGGAACGCACTAACCATTTCAATGCCCGGCGACGCAGGTGGGTCGGGTACTTCCTTTCGTGAAATCTCCTCGCGAGACGTAGCCAAGCCCAGTAACGTTTTGAGCTGTTTGCGAGCCCCAGCGCGTCCCTGGAGCACGAGGTCTCTTGCTTCCAATGGATCTACTCTCTGCAGTTGGGCCAGCAACTCCATAATAAACTTGTAGATGTGTGAGTATGGCAGATCCGCATTAATGCGCTCGGCGTTGGCCACCACGTCACTCGAATTGAGATCAGGTACAGAACGGGAAGTCCCCACATCGAGTCTGTCTTCCCCCTGGTAATTGAGAACCACTGCCTCGAGCATGGCACGGTCGGGAGCAGGAGTGCTAGGGCTCGTCCACACCACCTTGTTCCGTTCGCGATACTCCGGAAAGTCTTGAAGTAAACGTTCGTACGGCTGGTGGTCCAGTCGATAGAGCTCGGTGAGGGCAAGTGCCACGCACGTTTCGAGACGAGAAACGCCGTACAGCAACGCCAACTCGCCAAAAAAATCGCCACGCTCGCGGATAGACTCGCTGGAATCTAGTTTTACCAAGACGCGACCTTGCGCGATGAAATACATGCTGCGGTCTACGTCACCTTTCATGGCCACTTCTTCGCCTTCAGAGCACACCACATACTGCAAGCACACCAACAACCCACGCAGGAAATGCTCATCCAAGGAGTGGAAAGCGGCAACTCGTGCAGCGAATCCACGAAGGGTGGCGAGCACAACGTCTTCGTGCAAAGTGTGCGAGACATGCTCCACCGCAGCAAACTCTTTTTCGCCTTGGCGGCGATGCCACACGCGCGCGTAGTACGATTTGATCTGTCGTTTGAGCTTCTTCGGCACTTCGTTCTGCACCAAGTAGTGCTGCAGCTCGCCCAAACTCTGTTCGAATGCGGCCTCGCGACGTGCACGAGCATTCAGCAACTCGCCCTGAGCACCGACAAGCGCACCATAAATGTAAATGCTCCACAACGTGATAGCGATCTCCGCCACCAGTTCCAACGGGTTCATGGACAAGATGTCGCCATAAAAGAGCGTTGAGATGCACTCCATCGAGAACAGCAGCGACCGTAGATACTTGCGCGCGAGGGAAACGCTCTCCAAATAAAAGGTTGAGGTACCCTCGCTAAGCATTCGCGCAGTGTCTTCAGCGTCCGCGGAGCCATCTGTGATAAACGTTAGCATGCCAGAGGTTGATAACCACGACGTCCCGTAGCGGTGGAATCCAAGCTCGCTGGTGACAAACCAGATACACGCCAAGAGGTGACCCATCGTAAGGTACGACGCCAATCCTTTCAGGAAGTACAAGAAAGACTCATTCGCTGGTATCTTGCGATCGTAGATCATGAACTGGAAGAGTTGTTCTGATAACGGCTCGATTCGTTGCACAAGCAGCAAGCGATTCATGCGTAGTAGCCAGCGGGATGTCCACCAAGAAGCATGCGCTGCAAGTTCGGTAGACGGCACATATGCTAACGGTACCCGCACGTCGACTGCGAATAACAGTAGTTCAAGTGGCAGCATGGCCAAGATGTCAGCACGAAGAGCTCGGTTAGACGCGAAGATTCGTCCACAACCTCTTTGACGTGAGTTAGCCAAGTTGGCACCGACACTATGAAGTGTCAGTGAGGCATAACGAATTTTGTATCCCACATCGAATACGCACAGGACGTCCAAGAAACACTCCAGGGCTGACCAAGAGCGCAGCACACCCCCAGGAAGTTCCGTGAGATCGGTCGCGAAACACAGTTTGAATGGAGTGACGATCAAATGATACATCGCCACCCCAAGCATGACGATGTCCCAGATTCTCCCTATCTCCTTGACTCGTTTGATGAGTTCTCTTGAACGAGGGTCGATAGTTTCAACGTGGTCGCTTGGAAGTTGGAATATCCCTATCAAGGAAGGGCGATGCCCGTTGCTAGCCCTTCGAACTGGATCTAAACCTCCGCGCAGTGAAGGACTCATAGGTCTTCCGTCGTTCATACGTTTGGAGCCAACAGCGAGGTTAGCGAGGTTAGCCACAGTCGCCTGCATCGTCAGTTTGCGCGCGTTCTGACTGGGATTTTTCCAGCGACGGTATTGGTGGTACAGATTGAGTTGTGTCGCGTACTGCGGGCGCTGACAACGCTGTATTATGTCGAAGTCAATGTTCGCTCGGCTCGCTTGTCCCTCTGACATTTTCATGTTTCTGCCTCCCTCCTTGAGCAATTCCTCAAAATACTTGCTGCCAAACAGCGGTAATGAACGACTGCGGGCCAACTTGACTTGCTTGATCTCTATCTTGGCTGTAGTTGGACTAGGTTGCTGCTGGGCCTCGTCTTGCAGAGTGAAGACAGAGAACCGTCGTCTCGCCATCGGGGTCCCCTTCTCGCCTAACCCAATGCTAACGCCAAAGTTTCGTCGACTGACTGTGGCCGACGCAGGAAACTGCTGATTTCGATTGCGGCTAGCAGATTCATCGTAGTGGAACGAATACGAGGCCTGACGTCTGGCGATATTTCGTGGGTGAACCCTGATGTGTGGGCGGTTTTCACTGTGGACACCGGAACTCCCAGGTGCTATGCTGACACGCGAGGAGGTTTCGGGGGGAATAAGCTCATCCATCAGCTTGCGGACGGTATGCTGCACCGCGACTAAAATTTTGAAACTTGCCCAGCTCTCCGTCTCCAGGCGGCGCACACTTCCACTTGGCAAATTGTCGCGCACCAATTTGTTGAGTGGATTCAGGTCGACGATGAACTGGAGAACGTGAATATCCGTTTTGCTGTTGCTGGTATGATTAGCAGGAGAAACCACATCACCTGCAGCATTGCGATGCATGTCACCCGAGTTACCGTGATTTCTGCCTCGTGAGATGCTATGGCGCGTGCTTCGGATTGATACAGTCGAAGACACTCGGTGTCGGGCTTGTAGTGCGCCCAAAGCTTGCCGGAATTTATTAGCAAGCGCATCCGTCTTTAACAGAAGATACTTCGTTTTCTTCTCGAGTAGTTGAATTTCCGAGAACAGCGTCATGGGACTGCTACCGGTCGCTTTCTTTGATAGCATGGGGATGACAGACGGCGAGCCTGACAGCCTTGCTTTTGCTCTTGCTGCGCCGAGCTTCGAACTGTTGTGGGTCTGACGGGAGACAAGGAGCCGTTTGGCCTTTTTGGCTGTACGCAAGCTTGCGCACTGGTAACGATGCAATCGACCATGAACCCAATCGAGGATCGAATGCAACGCATGCTTCTGCACCTGAGCATCTGACAGATCACCTTCTGTCGTCCATAGCTCTCGCCAATCGTGTTTTGTAACGTAAAGCACTTCACAAGATGTTATCGCCTTTACTGTTGCCAGTCTTCGTTGTCCAGACAGAAAGAATGCGATCTCACCGAACAACGCTCTTTCCATCAGGACGGCCACACTTGTCACTGAGCTGGCCCAAAAGACGGCTGCCATTCCTTTGCGCAGTGTGCACAGTCGACTTCCGTTGGTCCCTTCGACTATAATGTTGTCGCCTGGGATGAAGAGCTCCGACTGCAGACGTAATGCCAGGTTATTGATTTGGGACGGTGTAAGGAAGCGACTGATGGGTAGCAGTGCGATGGAGCGACCATAGATTTCCAGCATAAGCTTGAGCCGAAGGTTAGCTGACAGATCATGGACTGTGCTGTGCAGGTCAAGTCCTTCAGTGTGCTGAAATTGTAGACGAAAGAAAAAACCCACACGTTCTCGTAACGTAGCGGGGAGATCATGCTCCTTTGCGAAGCTCTCAAAGCTCGCAATACGGCTCTTGTACTGCTTCGTCTCCTTGCCGAGCTCCAAGATCAGCTCCGAAATCTCGCCCACGATGTGACCAATGATAAAGGTGCAGCCCAGACACGTGATGCTCGTCCAAAGCGTGCCAGCAGTGTCACGGGGAACAATTTCCCGCGAGCCCACGAGCAATAGTGTCGTGATAGCCCAATAAAAAGTCTTGGCGTAGAGTATTGGTACGGAGTGGTGATATTCGTGCAGCAGGTGATCATGGGCCATCCAGCACTTGTCGACGTGCTCACATTCTTTTTCAGATACCAAGATGAAAACGCAACCCACACAGTGCGCCGTCAACACAAGAATGATCATCAATTTAGCGGGGCTCAGATACGCAGACACGTTGTGCGACGCGAAGCGTTGCTGGATCTGCACGATCACGTCGTCCAAATACACCAAGAGGTCGACACAGCGAATAAGTCGCGGTAGCCGGCACAGGCTGGCAATCTCTGACCCGCTAGCGACTGGGGCATAAAGCGGCAAGGATGCGACAAGGTCCCACTTGAATGTTGAGCTGTGAAGGTAATGCACATCTCTTTCTTGTCGATTCAGGAGATTGTCAAAGCCAATTTCAGGGCATCCAAAGTAATACAGGCGCAAATAGATGTCCACTGCGAAGCAGAAGTCACATGCTACGTCTGAAACCCATAGGACTATATTTGTGACACCGGAAAAATGGAGGTGCGAGTGAAAGCAAATCCGGAAGATGATAAAGAAAGCGTTGTAAATATTCCAGCAAGTGATAGTCGCATTCCACGTGCTCGTGAACGTGGTGCGCATTGCGTCCACATCGCGCACCACCACTTTTCCGCTTTTTTCGCGCCTACTGCTGTCCGTGGTCACTGTGGTGTCGTGTTGGCAGAAGAGTGTGGCTGTCTGCATCATGTGCGGCTGCAACTTGAGTCTCTCGAGATTATTTACAACACGACGCATCCTTTTCTGCTGATCGAACCATAATGTCTGTGCCTCCTCTTTCATATCACTGAGATCACCTGCGAATTTGCGCTGGATAACGTCAAATTGCTCACGAGTCATGACGGATGCATTCACGAGAGAGGCAGCTGTGAGTGTAGCAGTATACGTTTTTCGCAGCAGAAACTCGCTGACACCATAGCAATCACCATCATGTAGCGCGCGTATCGGCACCTTTCGTACGTGGAAAAACACGTTCACTTTACTCCCATGCAGAAAAACGTAGAACTCTCGGCAAATATCACCTTCAAGACAGATTGTCTCGCCATGTTGGAAGCTGCGGTGGCGGAACTTGCCTGTAATTTCGTGTAGAAATTCGACGCTAGCTGAATCAAAGAGCGACACACTTTTGACGGCATCGGAATGCAACAGTGAGGATATCTGGTAACAAAGCTGGTCTGGTAAGTGCGATAGCAGCTGAGACTCGTAGGCATGTTTGTGCTCCACGAATTGGTGGTGATAAAAGCGGCGGATCTCGGCACTTAGTTTTTCGGAGATGTCCATGCGCTCAAGAATGCTGTTCAGCGTGTTAAGCTTCTCGATATGGTGATGTCGCGTGGCCATCACATTCGAAATGGTGCTTGACATGGCCCCCACCACACCAAAATTAATGATACCACCCACAAAAATCCAAAATGCCGCAAAATAGCTCTCTGCAGTCGAATATGCAACGATATCGCCATAGCCCACAGCTGTAAGTGTCACAATGGCCCAATACACGGAGCGCAGGTAGGCAAACGAGGACTTGTACATTGAAGACGGATCATGTAGAGGGAAGACTGCACCGATGTGGGCGTAACAGTCAAACTTTACCCACGAGCAGTTCTGGAAATGCGTGGCGTACTGAAGGCAATCGTCGCGCGAGAGGTCTGACATCACTTCTTGACTAGCATCTTCAAACATTGTTCCTCGTGCAACCCAAGCCATTTCAAACCACACACATCCAACGATATGCAGCATCAAGGAAACACCCAACAGTAGCGAAATTACGAGATGGGTTTTCGAACTGATGCTGTAGTAATCGCCAATATTTCGGAGCAAGCTGGGCAACTCGCGCATCCGTAGCAGGCGGAATAAACGGAGGAGCGATAGACGCCCACGCACCACATCAATTGGTAACGAATCAAGCACAATTCCAACAGGCAACCACGCCAACAGGTCGAGATAAAGTCCGTTGTTTCGATAAGCAGCAAAAATCAAATCTGGCTGGACGACCTCCAGCATCACGGTTTGGTCCAAATACGCGAAGTATCGAGATCGAAGGAACAGATCGGCCGCGAAAAATACTTCCGCCAACAGCGTCAATGCGTAGCGCATGCCGAGTTCGGGCTGTTCAACAAACATTTCTTGACCATCCGACATGGCGATAAACACAGAAAAGTACGGGACTTCAAACGAAACGTAGACAATGGCGAGCATGCGCGCTGTTTCCCAATACACACGAAAAAATGAACCTGGGAGACGCCAGCTAACGCCGCGCCGTATTTCACCAGAATAGGCACCATCGGCGACGCTACGGGAGCTACCACCACCATTCTCATATCCACCACGTAATCCTAGCAACTTCTTGGTCTTCCGCAACTGCGTTGAGTACTTGTCCAATGTTTCGACCATCCTGACGCGTACTTCAGGCTCAGTACCCCGGTGAAAATGCGTTACGGCTTCATCAAATTTGGTCTTTGCGAGCACGTAGAGCTCACAGAAAGTCTTAGCGACGGCTTTCTCTTCGTACGTCTCTGGGAAGAGCAGACAGCTATCCGCAAAGAAATCTCCGGTCTGGCACTCCTTAGCATTGGAACCGTTGAAGGCCGAAAGCACCACCTTTCCGCGAATAACATAAAACATCTGAGCATTAAACTTTGGCTCAGTGATTTGGTCTGTTGGTGAATATACGCGCCGCACCAGTGCGAGCGCGAGCAAATTAATAAACTCGACGCTTTCTTTCATGAGGAAACACACTTGCTTCACACGGCTAGCCTTGAGAGTAGCGATAACCTTTGTCTGCAAGTGCTTGGGCATGAGATGCAGTGCCTCCTCGCTGTCGAGACTATGATGTGTGCTCCACGAGTAGTTGAAGTACGCAATGACCTGACGTCGCACGGTCCGTGTGATATTTTTTGAGCGCATGTACTCGCGAGCATTGTCCACGTGAGTTGCGAAGGCAGCGTACCGCGCATTCCGAAAGCGAAAAATAAAGAGAAAAGTTGCCAGCAAGGATGATCCGAAAAGTGCTCCAATGAGAGTCACAACCACTGCATAAACTGTCTCGGCATTCGACACTGGAGTAACGTCGTCATACCCGAGCAAAACCATGGTTCGCGATGCCCAGTACAGCGTGCGAGCGTACTTGCGAGCTACCGTCGCGCCCGAAAGACGGTCTCGGATGGCCCAGCTTGTCTCCACATTTTCATCGCAAGCTTCAAGAAAGACACCGCATTGTGCGTGCGCGATCAGCATATACCCGCAGGCCACGTAGTGACACAATCCGGCGCACAGCCCGATATTTCGTACAAGACTGTCGATGCCAGTGGAGGAGAGATGCTGTACCCACGCGCGGTCCGAGTAAATATCGGCGATTCGCTCTAAGCACTGTCGTAATCGGTAAATCCGCCCAAGCTTGGTAATCCGTGCCAGATGTAACGCATTGTATGCTCCCGTCGCGAAGGGTATTACCTCCATCGGCAAAAGTGCGATCATTTCCAGCACTAATTCCACATTACGAACCAGCACGAACCTCCGCTGTGAGTTTGATTCGTCAGTTCCTGCTCCCGGTATAGAGGACGACAACGGTCCAATCGACGCTATCGTCCACTTCGCTTTTCCCCGTCGCAGGCCGTTGCTAGACGACGGCGCGCGGGTCAAAATCTTGGGCGCTTTGAGTCGATTGGCGTCTCGAGTCAATTTCTTGCCCAGTTCGAAGCTCACGGAGGCTGCGAGCTGCGAGAACGCGTCCTTCCAGACGCGATAAAACGCCACGAATTCCACGAGCCCAATGACGTCAGCGACGACATCCAGCGTCGTGAAGATGCTCAGTTCCTCTGCCCACCGGTGCACACTCTCCGCCGTCTGCTCTGTACTGTACTGGAACGGGTTGTAGTAGAACGCGAGTCGAAACGGTACCGTCAGGAAGATGTACAACGCAGCGTAGAGACTAATGACGACGCTGATAGTCTCTCGAGTCGTCCACGGTACTCTCCTGTACAACTTGGTGAGAGGGCGACAGAGAAAGCGACGGTAGCAGCGTCGACACGCTCGGGTGATCCGTTTAGTGGAGAACCTGCTGCTGGGGACGGGAGACTTGGGGGTACGAGTTATTCTCTTCTGCAGTAACCCGTTGGCTGGCCAACTCCTGGCTCTCAGGTCTTCGGTAGCCACCACCAACTCGTCCTTCTCGGTGGCCGCGTACACTTTGGGATGGGACATCGCTACGAACGAGTCATAGACGTCGTGAGTGAAGGAAGAGGAAGACAAGTGGCCGACGAGCCGGTGGTTTCGAGCACGGACTCATACTGATTGAAACAGAAAACTATTTTTAGTCCTCGGCAAGCACATTTCAATCTGTGTCGTTTCATGCGCATCCGCCATAATCTGCACTATCGCCCCACTATTCACCATGTGGTCCACACACTCTTCCCTAACGTTGCGTAGCTAACGTTGCCCATCGTGTTCGTCGCGCAACATACTTCTCGCCATGCACACTCGCACACACTCCTCTCTCTCCCATACTCAGTTCAAGTTTAGCACAAGGAAACCCCGCACGAGCTTCCCCGCATTATGGACTCGTCCAAGCGCGTGGCGGACGCCAAGGCGCCGCGCAAGGAGGCCACGTCGGCCGAGATGAAGCGCCTGGCCAAGTTCTTCGCGCCCGACCGGCCTCCGCGCAAGCGTCTGCGCACCTTGCTGGACTTCCTCAAGCACGCGCCCGGCTCGGAGGCCTCTGCGGGGGGCAACATCGCCGTGGCCGTGCAGTCGCTGCTGTCTGGGACCAAAGACTCCAGCGCCGCTGCGAGTAGTAACACCGGTCCTGAGCACGCCGCCGCCGTCGCGGACTTCTGGGCGGACGCGACCAACAGCTCGCTCGTCTTCGGCGTCGTGAATGATTGCGTCACGGAGCTCGAGACGCTGTACGCGCCCCACGAGACGGCGTTCCGTAAACAGCGGCGCAAACCCCTCGAGGCTGAGGACTGGAGCGAGGTCTTCGAGGGTCTGGAGGTGCTGCTGCGCAACAACGCGCCTAGGTTGCGCGAAGGCTGGAACAACAACGGGCTCACCATGCTCTTCGCTAAGTTGCTTAAGAGAGACAACCACGCCATGATCAAGAAGTACGCCTTCCGCTGTCTGGCGCTGTACACGGACGCCACGAGGAACCTACAGCAGCTGGCGGCCATGCCGTCCACCAGCACGTCGAGCTTCCAGGCCTCGAGGGCGGGCAGCATCCGCCTCATGAGCGACGGCGTCGAGATCGACATCGACGAGGACGAGGACGCCAGAGGCACAGCCATGCTGGCCCATGCCATGCCCAGCAGGAAGAACATGCACCTGGAGCTGCTGCGCGAGAGCGTGGACTTCTCCCCCTATGGAGGAGGCAGCATCATGCTGCCGGACAAGTTTCTGAACGAGGGCGTGCACGTGGAAGGCTGGATGCGACCCATGCCCACGCAAGCAGAGGAGCCCGTGGATATGCTCAAGTTTCTGATGGATTTAAGCTTGGAGAGGGAAGACGCGCACGGGAAGCTGGCGCCCTTGTCTGCGACGGGAAAACCCACGAGCGGGAACAACGACAGGTTCATCTTTTGGGCAGAGCTCATCATGAAGTTTTACATGCCCTTGTTGTACCCGAAGGTGTGTCTCAAGGTGAAGCTGAAAGAGGAAGGCGACACGTTGGGCTTCTTCCACCATTGTCCAGGCAGCTTCCAGCGGGTAGTTGCACGCTGGGTTTACAAACTGCGGTCGAAGGACGAGTGCATGGAAGTACTGTGGTCACGGCGGGAATTTTCGGAAGTTGTCATGGAAACCATCCGCCAGAGATTTGCGTACCGTGACACGGAGCTGGTGGTGGATGCTATTAAGTTCTACTCCGGCATCTGTACAGGAACTCAGCATGTTCCGTCGGGCATGAAGACTCAAATGAACGAGTGCTCTCGCGCCATGATCTCACACGTCTCGCAGCTTTTCCACCCATCCGTGCAACTAGACGATTCCAAACTCTTGCTGCACTGTATCGAACTACTGGAACTCGTTTCCCAGCGGCGACTTGATGACTACACATCCACGTACCTGCGCAAATTTGTGCTATCTACGGTCGATAACTGTATCATGCTACGCGACCCAGGAAACCGTCCCGTACTCACTGCGATGCTATCGATTGTTCTGCACGTTTGGATGCACTCCGCAGTAGTCACGAAGACTACAGGTGCGCAGGTCTGGATGGAGTTAACCATCGCTATCCGGCGGTGGATAGTCAACCCTGCAGACTCCAAGGTCGTGGGTGTTGAAATGATTAACTGCTGGAAACGTGAACTTAGGTTCACTAGTTGTTTGCTCATGTATGTCATGGATAAGGGATACTCCTATCTGAAAGTCACACCGGAAGGAGCTATGCTGCTGCCTCAGAATGGCGCAGGAGGAAAGGGTGAAAAGATACCAGGAAGCGGGAAAACTTTGCGCGAGCTAAAGCAGGGATATCTTCAATCATCAGCCAACTTTCTCATGATGACGGTGGTAGATGTATCTGACGCAACGCTGCTGCTGGATCGTGTATTGCATCTTTTCCCTCCCCCGACGGTGTCGGCTCTGACGCCATCGATGCATTTGAATTTAACAGAAGGTATGCTGCAGCTTGTGGAACTCTGGATCGACTCAGCTATTGGAGCACAGCGTAGCCAGCCTTCGGAGCTGCAGCAAATTAGTCCGTCTACGGTTCTCGCATTGTTTGGCGAGTGGTTCTTGCCTGCATGCGAACTAGATGCTTCAGATTTCCAGAACTCACGTTGCATAGCGATCTTGGCACTCTGCAAACTCTGCTCGGTGCGCTGCATCAACTCGATCACACGCAGTCATCTTACACTCGTCGCCCGTGTTCTATTCAAGGGAATTACCTCTCCATCAGGAGTGGTTGTTTCTACTGTGCTGCAAAAGTCGTCGGTTTTGTTCTCTATGAATCTCGAAGGCCTCAATATCCTCGTGCCCGCCTATTTGTACGCGGTTGATGAAATCATTATCGGCAACATCTGGAGTCGGGCTGCAAAGTCAAAGGTAAAGTCCTCGGAGTGGAACAATGAACTTAATGCGGCGCTTGACGTGGTTTTCGCCATCTTGGAATTGCCTAAGAGATTTCCGGATCAGGATTTTGTGCGGTGGAAACAAAAGATCCAGGGTGTTTGCGGCATTGACGAGCTCGCGTTGATGCAGGATATCATTGAGGAGATCCCGGAGACGTTGGACGATTTCCACGTGATCATTGGTCGCATTCTTATTCGTATCGCCCAGCTTCCGTTTACAGATGTCGTTAACATTAAAAAGCGCGCGCTCTGGGGGCTCTATTGCCTCGTCGTGATGAATTTGAAATCAGACAAGACCGGAGAACACGTGGTGGACCCGATTCATCTTTCGGAATGGGTTGTCCATCTCGTGGACGTGTGTCAAAATGTGGATTTCTCGATTTCTACGACCGCGCTCACTATTCTACAGGACATGTCGGACTATCATGAGGAGATCAACGCGTTTGAGCCATCTTTGGTGGCACGAATTGTTATGACACTGGCAGTGTTCGCGCAGCAGCAGGTCGAAGAAGCCTCCATTGAAGTTCAGGCAGCGATGGAGCGCATGGGTGCTGCTGATACATCGAGTGAAAACAACGACTCGGCCACTAAGTCTGCCTCCTTTACTGGATCGAGTCTCACGAGTGGGACGCACCTCTCGGCTAGTGGAGCTGCGCGCCGGGGAAGCGACAATCCTAGGCCTAGCAGATTGGAGAGCTCAATATCCAGTAATCCTGCAGAAGCTACGGACGCGTTCAGTAAGCTGAAAAGTAAACTCAAGCCTGGGCCCCAAAACGCCCCTGCTTCTGCTCCGTCTCCTTCGACGAACAGCTCTGAGAATGCCCCACCGACTTCGCTGGCTACCCAACGAGAACAGGACATACCGGCGCTTCGCTTGATCGTACAGAAAACCAGTGCGATATTTGAGTGTCTGCGTTTCTGGATAATGCATCGAACTGAGGTGCTTCAAGATGCGGACGTGAAGAAATTGATCTTTAGTGCGATCGAAGCAGCCTTGGTGGGCACACTGCCAGATGGTGATTGGCAGCGTGAGGTGGAACGCGCGCGTACACTTGAGAGGCGCATGTCGATGCCTCTGTTGTTTTTAGGTTTGCAGATGCGCGCGTCACTTGACAACGAGCCGGGTCATGTATGGTTGAAATGCTTCGAAGAGACTGCAGTGGCTGCAGAGGGGCTATTGATGCACTTGCTTCACCATATCAACGGGTTCCCGTCACCTGCAGGCGTCGATCAGATGATGTCAGATTGCTCCGAGCTAACCGAATTGGACACTATGCGTGATTGTGGGGATAACGAGTCGCCGCCTGGCGCCTTGAGTTTTGTGTTCATGGACTCCATCGTGTTCAGTGTGGTTGGCAGTCTTGATTCGCCATGCGCGCGGTTCATTGTAAGAGATATGACTGGTTTGTTCACTTGGGAGATTACACCAGCCATTATGACTCGCGGTGGCCATTCACTGACGAGCTGGGTCGGAGGAGGTTCAGTGGCAGGTAGCAATACCAGCGGCGATAATGCACCTGTAGAAAGAGAGCTGACGCTACAGACCGATGTGCGGGGTACAGATTCTTTGACACTGCACCGGCCCACCGGTGCGGTGCAGGTGGAATTCAAGCACACCGACGACGTCGGTGGGATATGCAAAACGTGTGGTGGAGAGAAACCTCGGACCAAGTCTGCTCCATCAGACGCGAAGGGTGGGCGTAGTTCTGGTATCAAGCTTGAGGCACGCCAGGTCTCTTGGGAACATGAGCAAGACATTCTTTCCAACAATGTATGCCCAGTCAAGAGCAGTTACGTATTCCATGAAGATGGAAATGCATCTGCAGGCGCAGGTATTAAAGAAAATGGCGACTCAAAGAAAAAAGACAAGTCGCGGTCATCCGATATCGAAAAAATGCCAGGAGGTGGAAATAAAGACGATCGCCAGGAACGCCTCGAGCGCATCGCAAAGCAGCACGAGGAACGCAATAACACGAGTGCTGCAGTACAGCCTGCACCAGAGCCACAAAAGGTGGTATGTCATTGCCCGCCACAAACTGAATCGAAGTTCAAGCGTCGTACCACAACTACAATCTGTGGTCTCGTCGACATGTCGATTAACGAGCCGAACGTTGGCAGCTTGGATGATGAGCGATGTCTACTGGATCTTGTGCTGGACAGCATTCCGATGGTGTTCCGCGATTGTGGTGGGGATACGACCGACAAAACACTATTGGGTGGACGCTATTCGATGATGCGGTACAATCTGATGGACTTGTCACCCTCTTCAAGCCCTCTTGTTATGGATTCAGCTGAAGCGTCTGGATTCTCATTTTTGCAAAGGCTTATTCATGATGAAGAGTGCTATTCACAGCTGAAGAACTTCTTGACGAAAGACGGAAATGCTGAAGGAAAAGAGCTTGTGGATTTTTGTGATGCAGTTAAGAAATACGAGCGCTCTTCGGTCCCAACGGACCGCCTGGGTCAGGCCAGTGTTATTTACTGGGAATTCTTGACGATTGAAGGAGGGAAGAAAATCATCTTTCCAACTGCTGTTGTATCAGACATCCAAACTCAAATCCACAAGGCCCAAACGGCCCTCCGAGCAGCGGCAGCGGCACCTGCGGGAGACTCTTCTGAACCCTCGTTCTCCCTTCCTGGTTCGCTGTTTCAGCACGCCATGGCGTTTGTCGAGTATGAAGGGTTTGACAAGTCGGGCTTGCTAGATAAGTACGTGGCAGCGCTGGACCAACCACCTGCAGCTTTAACGACAGGAGGCAACGGTAAAAGCTCTAGCACACCGTCAATCCCACCCCAGCTCGCGCTTTTCGACTCGTTCTCGATTATGGAAGTTAATGCCAGAGTGTCCCATCTGGCTCTACAGAAGCGTAATTCGGACGAGCAGTTGGTGCGGATGACGAAGCCTGGCGTGACAACAGCGGAGCGCTTGATTGAAACCTCAAATGGTGGCTTGAAGGACAGTCGCGTGAGTGCACTCGATATTTGTCGGTTGTTCTTGTCACAAGCTGGGCTGTTGCCATCCCCCGATGGCGATTCGACGAAGAATTCGACACTCAAGCTGCTTGAGCATGGACCGAAGCTAGAGCGGTCGTTGAAACACTTGGACAAGAGCCCGACCCGTGAAACCATGAAGATTGGTGTGATTTATGTGGGCAAGAAACAGCACGCTCAACAGGAAATCCTTCATAACGAGAAGGGTAGCCGCGCCTACGAGCTGTTCTTGTCGCAACTTGGCTGGAAGGTGGATATGCAGACTCACCGTGGTTTTGTGGGCGGCCTAGATACAAACCCGAAAAGTCTTTCGAACGGTAAAACAACGCTGTACTATGCGAGCTCTCACAGCGAGGTGATGTATCACGTGGTTACAATGATGCCTACGAAGCCGTCAGATCCGCAGCAGATTGATAAGAAGCGGCACGTGGGTAACGACTACGTGCATATCATCTGGAGTGACAACGCAAATCAGAGCTATGACCCAACAACCATTACAAGCCACTTCAACGACGTGCAAATTGTGATCTATCCATTGCGGAAGGCGCAGCGTGGCTTATTCCTGATCAAAATCCACACCAAGGACAAGGTGCCCCCTTTCGGACCGCTGCAGTCAGGCATGGTGGTTCACCAAGCCGATCTTGCGCGGCTTGTCCGCCAGACGGCTATGAACGCGAACCGAGTGTGTCGCTCTCAGGTACGACCAGGTATTCAGGTGCTTTCATTTCTGTACTCTCTAACATGTGTTGTACTCACGTGTCTTGAATTGCAGACAATGTTGTATGTGCGGCCATACCCGACGCGGAAAAAGCTGGTGGATGAAATTGTCGAACGGTATGCCGTCGAGTACAAGGAGAGCCAACTGTTAACAATGCTGTTCGGCAACTCCGCATCGACGCCTGCTTCGATGCCGACCCCGTCAGCTGGTGCTGAATAGGTACAGGCTGCTCAGCGTGTAGAAGAGCGCTTAAATGTTAATGGTTGTGTTCTTTCTTAGTTTTGTTTTGCTGACCAAGCCGTGATTTCATTCGTGAACGTGAACTCTGTTTTCATCGCTCTCGTGGTACGTCCTCTATGATGGTTTCTCAAAGCTTCTCACAGCTTATTAATCTACTTCTACGCCAAGCAGTCTTTTGAGGCAGCCTCGTTCATTCTCGAACTCGCCTTCTACAATATACCACAACTACTGCTACGACCACCTCCGTGATCGCCTACGCAATAGAACAGCCTCGATACCATGAAGCTTTTCACATCCCCGTGCACACTCGTCGTCCCGTCCCCGTGTTGACAACGGATTGCACTGTGCAGCAAATTGTTTTTGCACAGTCGCTGGCGACGTTCAAAGTTCGACGACAGGTGGTACCAGCACGAGCGATAACAAAGAAGGCTCCTCAACTTCTTCGATAGCTACCGAAACTACCGGTACTGATAGCAGCGCATCTTCTGCTGTAACGCTGGCCGTGGTTGATCACGTGACCGAACATTCCGCCCTGCAGTCCGTGAGCGCTACTTGAAGTACGTCTATCGGTGGCAACGGAAGCAACGCCACCTCGTCTAGCCAAACGACCAGTGATGACGTCGCGTACCTCGTTGAGGGTTTACTGCCCCCAGCGATCACTTGGAATGCCATGCTTACCGTGTCGACTTGGACCCAGCGATACATGCAAGTTGGCTGCGGTGGGCGTTGCGATAACATCAATCTGACCGCCATCAGGGTATCCGACGCCGTCGACAATGGCAATTTCGTACAGGGTGGTACCGGCGCCAACAGCGGCACGTTCGGACTCGAAGAAGACATGCGCATCGCTTTCGCCTACCGCGCCCAGTACTGTAGATGGCCGAGGTGGCCAAGGAGCTCATCAAGAACTACTACGGCCAAGAACAGGAGTACGCCTAGCTGCTCGGACGGCGAATAGGAGGCTGTCATGGAGGCGCAGACAAACCCAAACGACTTGAATGACGTTGTTGCCGACGCTCTCTCCGGCTCGGGCTCTTCTACATGTGTACTAACGTTACGCGTCACCTGTGTCCGTATCCCTAAGTTTTCCAACAACAAAGGAACGGGTTCCATTGACGATGCTGCCGGTTGCGAGGAAAGCGAGCCGCGGTACACGAACCTGACTGGTTCTTGGATTGACCAGGTCATACGCCCATCGAAGGCTAGAGCCACGGTGCCGGTGAGCTGAGGTCTTCGACCACCCAGGGTAAATCCCAAGAAAAGCGAAACCCCGTTGGTCATATTGAGGAAGTTGCAATGGAGGTGCAGCCATAATAACAGCAGGAGATGTGACTCTGAAAACCGACCAAGTAAATGTCGTCTGTCGATGATCGAGATGCCATTGAGAGAAGATGAATTTGCTCTTACTTGTGCTTGCAAGATGTCTGAGCATCATTTTCCACCTTGATGCTATTGTTTGAGAGCGTTCAAACATCGTACTAGCATTTGATAAGACTGGCATGTGCTTGTCGTTGCGGTACTTATAAGTAGATATGTCAGGGAAGGAAGTGGTCCTTTGCCTCAGGTATGCAATCTTCTGCATAAAATAATGAATCCCTGGAATTTCGTTGTTGTGTTTTGAGTCTATAATATAGAGATCATATTATGATCTCTATTACATTGAGTTTGAAGCCGTTGTATTGCGCTGCTGCGAATGTGAGTGTAATTGGGAGCGTAATTGCTCTATCTCGGCTTGCATATCGTCCGTGAGTCTAGCCCATTTTTTCATCTCGCGCGTACTGACATCACTGAGGTCCTTCAGACTGGACTCAACGGCGGCACGCTCCTTGCGCATCGCTGTACGCTCTTGCAGCAATTGGTATATCATTTGATCCTTCACTCGCAAAAGACTCTCTAGATCTGTTTGTTTCTGGTACTGCGAAGATGGCAAGACAGGAGCTGAAGCCGATACCGGAGGAGAAGGAGGGGACGGCGGTTCGTTCTCCTTCTCTTTCTTAGGTTTTGCGAGTTGCTGGATATCACCGTAGTCTTTCATGGCAAGATATTGCGCCTCTTCCTCGACCCCGTCGGCTTTCTCGATAAAGTTTTGCATCTCTCGGTGTGATACATCGTTTCCTGTTATACATGAAGAAATGGTTAGTCGGCTAATACGCGTCCAGTAGCTGAATATGAGGCTAACCTTTGTTCAGATGACGCCGCACATATCGCATCAGCTCGTCCAACCGGTCCAGATCGTCTTCCATCGCTTCATATCGCTTGATCTCATCTTTCCCCGGTGCATCGTCGCTCCGAGTCTCACCGTAGATGCAATCCTCGTCAAAATCCGGGAAGGGCGACGTTCTTGGCCTCCGTTTGCCGTGGCTCGAGTCTGCCCAGCGAATGCTATTGACGCTTCTACTGCTGTGCTGTTGGCGACTCGTCATATCCTCCCGTATGACCTTCATCTGCAGAACAAGGTGTTCGCGCTGGTCGAATAATTCGTCCTTGCAGATCTTTCGCAGCTTCCATAGCGCTGCTCGATATTTTGCTCGAATTGCTGTCGGACTTGGAGGTTCATCATCCCCACCTGTTGCCGCGTCTTGAACGTCTGTAGTCGTTGGTACAGGTTCTTCTTCTTGAACAGGTTGCAGTGGTGCCGGAGCTACCGTCACTGAAGGTGGTGCAAGCATTCTGTAGTTACTCTCCTCCACAAAAGCCCGTAGTTGTGGCTTGAAGTCTGCAAAAAAGACATGGAACGTGTCCAAGTTAAGCGCGCTTGTGTGATTCCTATCGTACCGCTCAAAAAGCTGCCCAGCCTCAAACTCCGAGTTCCTGTCGGCACGTTGGTAGCCTAGCGGGATACCGCTAGTGTCTGTTAGCGACAGCGGTGGTCTCGACATGGTTGTACCCCAACCGCTAGGTGTTGGATCAGCATAGTCTCTCAATAGTTGCAAGAAGTCGAGTCGCGTGAGTACGCCAGCACGGCTCCGATCATATCGACGAAACAACTGTATAGCATCCGGGTCGTGAATCACTGGCGGAGCAGCGATCGTTGGAGTAGAAGTGAGAGCGGGAGGTACAACAACCTTCTCCTTCTTGGAGGAAGATTTCCGGTCTTTGTCCTTGCTCTTTCGCTCTCTGTCCTTACTGCGCGACGTCTCCTCACCATGTGATCGACTGCTCTTCTTGGTCTTCTTCTTGTCTGTGGGTTTTGAGGTCGGCGCCATGGATCGTCGAGACGTGGATGCAGCAAAGTATGGTGAATTGCACTCAAGTTTGACAATCGCATGACCCTGCCACCAGTCTCAGCAAATGCTGAAGGTCGTTTCAAACGGGTTACAGCGGTTGCACACACACATCCCATTTTTGGAGCAGGTTCATGAATCGCTCTCTTTATTTTTTTTTACTGAAGCACCTTGAACGCGAGCGACCAAGGTACTCCTAAAAACTACTCCCGATAGGTTTTTCCAAACGAGTGATGCCCGCTTCTTTCAGCAATATCTAGATGTTTTTTTAGTTTTTGGTGAGGTACATTACAGTCATTTAGTCTAAGCTAATGACTCGCCAATGTCGTCAATATCTAGATGGCCTCCACACGCAGCATGCACAACTTCTTCTGCTCCCTCTGTTTTACCATTCTGTACAAGCCATTGCACCATATTGAGGCGTCCATTTTTCGCCAAGTGCGACTTCCGATCCTCCATTGAAGATCAGATCAAAAGATCCATGTGTTTGCCAGCGTGATTCATAGTTGGGGGAAATAAATGAAGTTCAGGTCTGTATAAAACAGCAAGTAGCCACTGAAGCATTGCCATGTCTCCCGTCCCGTTGCACCGCAAACTCAATCAGTCTATTCAAATTTCGTTCAAGATCGGTAGTATTTGCGTACAGCCAACGTGCAATCTCTCCATGCTCAGCTTCAATTGCATTTTCCGTGCCATACCCGCCCCACAAAACATTACGTCCGCGGCCTTCTCATGCGTTTTTGCGGTAATAAAGCAGGAAGTACTCGTAAATTTCCAATCTACCGTAACGCGTCGCGATTTCCACGACCTCGAATGGCGCTGTGCCTCTCGAAAACGGTCCAGAATCCAGTTGACAATGTCCAAATCTCCTCGTTTCACCGCTGCAGTTAGTGATTTCGTGGATTGATACTGATAGTGGATACCGTTCGCAGGTACTGGCCAGCTTGTCCATTTGTCTGCTGTCGGCTCACTGTTCCAAATACGATCCAAAAGTTGAATCGGCTCGGATGAACATGCTCGATTCAGGGGAATCATCACCGATCCATCCAGATACGAAGCAATAGTTCGACTAACATGATTCAATGCAGCAACCTCACTACGAGAACTAATGTCAAGCGTGGTCCGGGAAGCTCTGGATATCATTACAGCAACTGTGGCTTTTTTTATCTTCCAACAATCAAGTCGGTCGCTCCAGTGAGTCTGTGAATGTCCTCTCAGTGCCGTTTGAAAGCTAAGCTTAGTTGTGTTTAGCTGTAATATAGGTGTTTCTAAACATTTTAAACACCTATAGTAATACTGTAATAGGGCCTGTTTCATTTAAGGAATATCTGGAATAAGAATACCGGAAGTTATTCTGTCCTGTCCCTTTCGCTACTTATCGGTGCCCTAATTGGCCAAAACGCTATTCTCGGATTAAAGTTATTCTAAGTTTAAAAGTCAGAATAAAGACCGGCTCTTGAGAAGAAGTTCGCCTTAGGGCCAACGATAGACTTCACCCATAAGACCCCATCTACCCTTGCTTTTAAAATGAATACACGCTCTTTCCTTATATCGAAGTTTCTACTACGTTTGACGGTGTAGTTTAGCGGATAGCGGATCTCAAGAATCGTGTTCTGCGTCTGAAGTGGCGGATCGCTCAATCCGCAGAATGGTTTTGCTGCAGCGGAAAGTCAATTCCGACGTTTTGAAATGGCACAGACTAATTCTGAAGACAGACTAATTACTGTAATCACTGTAGTGGGCGCAAATGAATCCGCTCGAGTAAAAACGAACCTAGGCTCCCAAAACTACTTTCTGTGAGTTTGTGTATTTTGGGAGGTATTTTTTGGCGGTTCATACAGCCCTGTTTCCACATAGACAAACATGGCCTAAACACGGGAAAATAGCCATGTCCCCCCCCCCTCACATTTCACTAGTTGACTTGTAAACCTACCCCTATCTGTTTAAGTACGAAGCAAATCCCTATTTGGGATCTCGAACTTGTTGAAGGCCTAGCGATCGATAGGATAGGTGTACGAACATAAGCGTACCCTCATCGTAAAGCCCGTGTTTGGTCTGAAAGAGCACGTATTTGGACTTTCCGATTAAAGCATCGTACTAACAGCATCAGGAGGTTCAAAATACGAAATTTGTATATTTTATGCACGAAAGGAGCCAATCAAAATGCAGGATTGAAAACATGGGCTGTAGATTTCCCGATATTGTTTTGGCGAGCTCATTATTCGGCCCATACTCAAAACAGCAAGCCCCATAGGGCCTCTAAAGATAGAGGAGACGCTAATCTTGGCAACGGTGTGCTTAACTCGCAAAACGTACTTAGGTTCGTTATCGTTTGACGCTGTCTCAATTATACGCGGCCGTAGGATTTTAATCGTGAATACTTCTCCGGTCCGGTAAAGAATTAACAGTTTGGTTTTTCTAGAAAAACCTCGCATGTTTGATTGGTCGAAGTGCCATTTTCCACGCTCCTGATTGGGTACAAATCGTTATCAGGGGATTTGTATGGAAAACCCTCAATTTTGACAAGTTGTTTTTCTCGTGTCCCACCGTTTAATTGCCTTCTGTGACGTATGGCTAGAATAAGCTCTTTCTCCTCTTTCTGGAGAGTATTTCCATTTCTAGAAGTGGATATTCCTGGTGATACAGCGGAATTTTTTTTCACCTCCAGATAGTAATACTTTAAATGGCTGTATATTCAAATTAATGGCTCGAAAACGAAAATGAAAAAAATACTGCGTGAAACTGCTTACGAAGGGCTTTATAATAAGGCTAACTGCCTCCAAACAAGCAATAGAGTAGAAAATATCGGTGATTTAGTGAACGGTTAATTCTTTACCGGACCGGAGAAGTACATCCATAATTGCAAATCAGGATTCTTCTATGATTGGTAAGAAAACAGTAAATTACGAGCGAAAGAGGATTTTTTTTTCTCATTTTGGGTTTTGCCTAGGATCACAGGCCGCACAGAAGCGCGCGGTGGGCGGCGCGGTCCGGGCCTCTCGAGGCCGCTGCCCCGTTAATGATGACGACGACGACGATGCACTGCAAGCGAGCGGCGATGGAGGAGGCCAAGGAGACGGAGCTGAGGAACAAGACACGGTGGCGTCCGACTCAAATGAAGATAGTGACGACGAGGGCAGCGAAAATGTGCGGGGTCAGGATTTGCGAAGCGTCAGCGTACGCGTGGACCCTCCTGCAGTTTGACATTCCAGCTGGGAGGCATGGTAGGCGGACGCTGAAGGTTCCCTGCTTAGTCTGCAGGTATTTGCTGATTGGTCATAATATGAAAGGCTCAGACAGGCTGTCTGAGACTGTCTGTCTGAGCCTTTCATTCTCTACCTTCAGATGGGGCGCAAGCTTTGGACTGATGGCGAGGTGCATCTTCTTCTCAATTATTTGGGGTGCGATATGCAAGCTTACACGGCAGGAGTCAAGAACGATTCTATGCAAATGCTAAACAGCATTTGGGCAAAGCCGGCCACACGAAGTTTGCCTGTCAAAACAAGACGACGTTAGGCGAGCTACAGAGCTCCTACGAAACCTACAAACTGAAGCTGACAAAGTCGGGCTTTGGCGTGTAGGCCAGTGATCCTCCTAGCATCAAAAGTATACGTATTAAGAACATTTTGTGCTAATACTCCACCTACAACGCACAGTATGTGTTCTAGCTTTGCTGCAAAACAAATACCCTACTTCTACGAGATCAACGAAGTTTTTGGGTCACGTCATAATATGACATCTCCTGTTGTTATCGGGCCTGGTTGTACGACTGTTTTCAGTGCGAGTAGAACCGCATCGACTCCCGACCAGGAGCAGCAGAATCAAGAGCTGCTGTAGCACTCCGATCCAGATACATGTAGGACTACGGATGCTGCGTCATCTAATCCTCCCCAACAGGATGCAACGCCGCAGCAGAATGCAGCCATATCGCAACTTTGGCAAAATTCCTCCTTCGGGGGACAGGAACGGGACAAAGCGCATGTTTTCCGCAGTGCATCCGTCGAAATTGCACGACGCATTGATGAAAACACATAGAGAGAAGAGCGAGCGTAGAGAAAAGCGCTACACGCGTGAAGTCAATATGCAAGAGGAGCAACTGGCGCTGCAAAACCAGCAGCTGCAAATTCAACAAGAGGAGCCTCGGCTACGCGGAAAGAAAATGGAACAGCAGTTCGCTATATTATGCAATCAGGTAGAGCTCGAACGAGAGCGCTTAGACAAAAAGGAAAAAGAATAAAGCGAGCTAATAAATCCGTTTTCTCTCTCTTTTGTATTGGCAGGCTCTCCTGCCAGTCAGTATGCAATATCACGCCAAGCAGCCCAAGCAGTCCAAGCAGTCCACATCCCAGCAACACCAACGCCATGCCGTCGTACACGAACGACGAGCTTCTGGCGGCCGTGCGCCGAAGCGGCTGGACCATTTTGTGGTTGAAAATCAAGGGCACGGTCTAGCAAGAGGCGCTCGTGCTACCGCCCTCTTGCAAGTGGAACCGTGCTAGGAATACGGTGACGGGCGGATGAAAGCTCCTTACGCGACAGGTCTTCGACGAACTTGTACCAGCGAAGCCTACTGCGGTCCTGAATTCGAAGAAGCAGCGGAAGGAATCCGATAGCAACATCATGATTGAAGCGTTAGTATAGACAGCACCTTCGAATTAGTACATCTTGAATTCTAATGCAATTCTCGATTATGCCATGCAAAGAGGCTTTTGTTTGCTTCTCGAGCACCGATTTCTAGATTTGCAGATCATTCAAAGAGCAAGTGAATAAGGTGCACGAAACGGGTTGGGCCTCAAACTAGAAGAGATACAGCTGGGGGACCAATTAGACTCAAAACATTTGCTACCAGATGGTTTAATTCATCCTAAAAATATCCCGCTGCCTTGTGCTTTCCCCTCGTATCCTTTATAATGACTGGTTGCTTCGCTAGGAGACGAATAGTGAGGCGCATTACAAAAGTGAACAAAACTGGCAGTTTCCCTTAGTGCAAAATGGAAAATGATAGGGGCAAGTGAATAGTCTGGCATACGTACAAATAAGCATGCAATAGTTGATCTCCCTCAATGGTATGACAAAAGTGCGTAGTGAAAGCGGCGAAGTTGCGCTCAGAAACGATCGATGCAAATGTCTTCAGCTAAGTTTATGATGGGTAAGTTGCTGCAGTATCATTTCGAAAGGTATACGAACCGATACCCGACCCCAACATAGCTTGCAGGGGTGTATTTTGAGCATGCAGAAGTTCCCTACTGACTATATATATTAACCGCATCGTCTTCTGTGCCACCCTAGGAGCTCATGTATACCACGCTGCTGGGTGTACATGTGTAACGAGGGTATATACATAAGTACTGAGTTGAAACAGTTGAACTAGATGCACACAGGGCGATATTTTCGTTTTGCACTAGGAGTGCTTCGTAGGGAATAGACGACCCCTAATCACTGCAGACGTGCACAATCACTTTCGCCTCGTTACTTCAGGGCTATTTTCTGGTCACTATCACTACACCGCTGGAGATCGTAATTCTGGTCATTTCTGCATATTTTGCACTACCGCTGGAGATGCGCTAAGTTCACAACAGAAGGAATACTTAACTTACCTGATAGTAGATGACACGGCGGCGGTGATCGCACACGATCTGCGTTGAAGTAGTAGTCCAACTTCCTTGATAAGTAGCACTCGGGGTCTTTTGGGGGTGCGAACTTTAACTTGAACGTCGTCCCGTCAAAAAACCCAAAGGCGCCTTTGAATCCATTCACCTTTTGCACGTGTGCGGTGATGACACGCTTCTCGGCCGCGTTAGGCCAGCGAACAAAACGGTGTTCGAGGGGAAGTATTGCGCACATGACGTGATCACAGAATTTTTCACGGAGCCTACTCCATACATAAAAATTGAAAACAGTAATTACTCATGAAACACCAAATATATGAAATAATTTACCTTCACCAACGCCATAGTGCTGCACTATTGCATGATACGTGTACGAATGAAGAGAATACAGGAAAACTTCTAGTTGTAGCTGAACAGGGGTTGTGGTTGCTTTCCAGGCTTACGTTCAAAAACCTCGTGGTGCTGTACAAGCTGCAATTAGCACACAAAGCCCTGAACACTTATTCGCAGCTCCCGACGTGCACGTTCACTATCTAGCAGAAATATACACCCAAGTGCCCGCTGCGACATCTTGGCAACAGACGTCCTCTGCCAGTAGTGTGCTGTCAGTAGCTCGTGCAAAAATTGGGGCCCTCCCATTCGTTTCACTGCCCTCTTCGTCGCTAGAGTCCTCTAAGGCTCAGCTCAAAGCCGTCGTCTCCAAGAACAGCGTTGCCGCTGCTTGTGTGCCCTCTCGTTCCATTCGACTTGTGCAACCAGTAATATATTTGTTTTTGCTTGGTTAAAATGAACTCCTTACACCCTCACAGTTTGCAGGTTGCAGGTAGAGATGGTTTTGAACTAATTTAGAATGCTTCAAAACACTTCGGGAAAACGCCCAAAATTCCGTCCAAAATTCAAAA
>LGSN01000435.1:0-29288 GCA_001314375.1 Phytophthora podocarpi | reverse complement strand
TCCTGGAATTTGGCCTTAGTTGACTGGGTTTGCGGCCCTACCTACTACAAGGTCCAAAATAATAAGTAGCATATTGTATGTGTATAACTCTGTTCTATATTGCATTTTGGTTATCTGAGTCATGGAAGCTACGTCCAAGAAGGTTACATTCAGCTTCACACTCCCGACCTATATTCGTGTGGACAACTCATACCGGTGCATCTCCAGGGCTCGAAGATAAACGACACCCAAAGGGATTGACACAAGGGACACACGCCATATCGGACGGAGAAGTCCATCCGAGAGTATCCTAAGCGGACCTTCCTAGAAGTGTCCCATCTGGGATCGCACTATACACCCTGGGCGGTTCAGGCGTTCACCCGCCTCGCCACACAGCACACAAAATGAAGACTATGGACATTATTTCCGCGGAGGCGAGTAAGTGGGTCGATTCGTTTGACGGTTGAAGTTGAAAGGTGTACAGTACAATGTTGAAAATGACTATTTTTACAAACTGAACTTACTTGCATTTGTATACCAGCCCTTTTTGGCCCCTTTTTCCCCCTAAATGCCAGGGGTGAAAGCCGACTCGCTCGGCAGGCCGAAACAATGCTTGTGGTTTAAGATCCGTGTGCGTAGCACGCGGGCTTAAGCCCTTCCAGTAAGGGTTTTTGGGTTTAGGCTGGGTAACAGATTTCATGTCGACCCCTCCAATTTCGTGATTTGACGGTTCATGACATTCGTCTTCCAGTTTGTAGCAATAGTCTCTGTCGTACAATGTTGGCAATGTGCTGTCCAGCAAAGCTGTCGGCCCGACAGTGTCGACGCCGGACGAATGTGCTGTCCGACAAAGCTCGATGTGGATATTTTTCAAATCATATCGGCACATGTCACATGAACATCAAAGTCTCATATATCAGGAAGTTACTAAGTACTGTCAAATTCGTTGCAATCGTGTTACGAAGGGGTTTACACAACGCAGGCTGGTTAGAAATTATCCAGTCGCATTTCCTTCTCATCCCGCGCATGTTCAAGTGTGCATACGTCGCATATCCCAGCATAAACTTGATCATGAGCCCGTTGGACAGCGCAGAAAATCCAAACGCAGCCACTTGATCTCTTTGGCCTCCGCATTCCTTCATCTGTATCGAAGCACAGAGCCAACAACTACAGTACCCTACGCCAATCGACGTACACCCCATGTGCATCTGCATCCCGTGCGACGACGATTGCGGCGCCTGCTGCCTCTGCGGGTCGCTGACCGCCCTGTGCTGCTGCTGCGGTGGCGACGACCGACGGCGTAATGACCACCACCGCCATGCGCCCCCGCCGGACCGCGTTGTCTACGTGAACCCCGTCGTCGTCCAGCGAGGACCCCCACACCACAGCCACCACCACGGCGGCTATTACGACCGAGTGTAAACGCAAGACATGAAGGAAGGACGGCGATCAAGGGCGTTCGTTACCCCGAGATTGTCCAGGCAAAAACTACCAGTGCTGTAAAATAGTATCATTAGCTTAGAAATTAGACTAGAACATGTGGAACTACTGCACGAACTGCAGTGGTCGTGGAATACACTTTGAATGCCATAATTCTGCTTCAAAACTATTTGAGCATCACAGCTCTTCCACCACGAGCGTAGCGACTGCCGATGCCAAGTCCAAGACTACCGTGACAACACGCTCAAACGAGCCGTAATTGATGCCTACGAATCGCAAGTCTGCCACTTTATTCATCAGTTGCACGCATAAGTCACTGGAATATCAGAATTGTTTTCGGCACCTCACGCTCTCAGCGAAATCCGACGAGGCACCATTGCAATGCATGACCTCCTCCAAGGTGTCCTTAGGCTTGCCTTGCGCGATGATTGCCAGTCGCTAGTTTCTCTTGTCGCACCATCCTCCGAACAGAAAGTATTTGAGCCCAAAAGCTTCTAACGGTGTCTTTCGTGACCCACCGACAGTAAAATGTTGTCCAATTTTTCAATTTGCTAGCCGCTCAAGCCGCAATGTGTAAGGTACAATTCCGTACTGAAACCTGTCCAAGAAGACATGGTCTGCTGCCTGTGCGGGTCGATAACTGCTCGGCGGCTTGTTTTCCCAACTCATGTCTCGCCAGCGCCGGCCCAACAGGTCGTTGCACACGTCACAGATGCTTGTGATCGGCACCGCGCGCTGAAAATCCATACATACGCTTGTCACCCACGTCTCCGGCTCATTTGCGCGCACCTGATCTGCTGCAGCTTCCCATTCCTCAATCTACCCTCAAACACCGGAGCATCACCAATCACCGGACAAACTAAGCTGTACGATGTGCATCCCCTGCTGCTGTGACGACGGACCCGACGACGGCTGTTGCGACCTCTGCGGACCTGGCCCGTGCTGCGACTGTGGTGGCCCTTGCTGCGGGGACTGCTGTGGAGATTTGGACTGCTGTCTGTGCGGAGCTCTGACTGCCTGCTGCTGTTGTGGTGGTGGCCGTGATCGCCATGACCGAGGCCCTCCCCCGCCCGAGCGCGTCGTGTACGTGAATCCCGTCGTCGTTCGGGGAGGTCCTCCTCCGCCGCCGCCTCACCACGGATACTACTAAGCAGAGGGCAGGGTTGTCAACGGAGCAAGAAAACTGACTGAGTGAACTAGTGCCACGTTCGAAGCCCGAGATCAACCACGGCACTTGTCGCTGTATGTGTAAACTACCGTAGAGCAGCTCGGACGAAAGCTACAACGCAATGGAATATTCCCGTGAAGCCACACAGGACTTCTACCTTTCGGTACGATTGACGTTACGTTTGATGCAAATCACTGAGCAAGCACTTGCAAGGACGCCAAGGTGAAAGCTCGAATGACGTGTTGAAGTGTCAGTGAGCAGCTCGCTAGCTTTGGGATTTCAATTAGGTTATGTTTCTGCGGTACTTGTTCTTAATCTAGTTTATGAGTCTATAGGTAGCAGTGCGCTGGTCGACACGGGAGGTTCATTCTGGAGTTGTGCAGCAGTCTCGGAAGTCGATAAACGCCCGCACTCCTCTCCGTCGCGTCCCCACTGTAGTGGTTGTCTCCATCAGCTAGGACTCGGTATTCGAAGGTCGGCACTGCCAGGGACATATCCATGCCCCCGAGTTTTTCCAACCGAAACTTGGCATTTTGAGTCAATGGCTGGCGGACTTTTAGCACCAGATCATTGTCTGGCCTGCTGTAATGATTTTCTATCGCTGGAGAAACTCTTTCACTTTCCTCTGAAGACGAAGGACTCGAAAACTCTTCCTCGATTGAGTGAGGCACCCAATTTCTCGACCTCACGTCGTTAACCTTGTCGATTGCAAGCCCTTGCACGTGGCAACTGTCTCTGGATCTGGCGCTGCCCAGGTCCAGCGTCACACAGTCTGCTTCTACCTCTTGACCGTCTCTGGTTTCCACCTGCTTCAGACTTTGCCGCCTCATTCTAGCGCGCATTTGCGCCTCGAAGACGTTGCCCACGACCTTTTCCCGCTCTTGCTGTCGCCATTGACGCCTCCTCTTGATCATCGTCTTGGGTACCAGGAAGGCGAACGCCTCCCTTTGCTCGATGTAACTGAGCGCCAGTTTTCCCACTTGTTGAAGAGGAAAGGAAACGTTGGTCGGTGTGGCAAGAAGCCCGAGCGTTTGGTACTGCACGTAATAAAGAGCTCCACACACCAAGATGGCGTACGTAGGGTTGTGTCACCTGCTGGCAATGCATGCGGGTACGACATGTTTTCGTTGTGTTGGCAAATTTGAGTGAAAAGAAATCTTTGAGGAAACCTGCGCTTGCCACTTCAACACAGTCTGGTTGGCTCGCCAAAAAGCTACACTTTTACACGTGGTGTGGCGCACACCCTCGACCAGATATTATCTTGGGAGTTCCCTCCCATCATTGAGCAAAAACCATTCGACTCTGCTTACTGAATCCAAGTGTGCGCGCGTCACAGATCCAGCTGGTCTCATCGGCTGGTGAAAACGCGTTGGACATCGGCGCCGAATATCCACACAAAACGGCAACGGCTGGAGCTGCAGCAAGGCCTGCTTGGTGTCAAAGTCTCCATTGCTCATCATTCTTCAATTTGCCATCAAGCACCGCAATACCCAGTGCAAATTTTCCAACCACCACCACCAGTTCTCCCATGTGCATCCCCATTTGCCTCCCGTGCGACGACATGACTTGCTGTCTCTGCGGCTCGCTCACTGCGTGCTGCTGCTGCGGCGGCGGCAACGACCGCCGGGACGACTACAACCGCCGCCCTCCGCCACCGCAGCGCGTCGTCTACGTGCAACCGGTCGTCGTTCAAAAAGGTCCTCCGCGTCCCCACCACGGTCGCTACTAAGGGATAAGGCTCGACTCTCAATCGGTACACCAAGAAAGCAAGGCTGCCGGTGACTTGAAGCAGGCAACATCGACTTTCCCAACGGTGTTGCAATAACACAATCGCTGTCGAAGACCAAGCGACGATTAACAACGGACACAGGTTCTGCATCCAATGTGACGGCCACAGAGTGGCTCAAGTACGTTTTCAACTTCGAAAACTTCGAAAACATGGAGCGCCAACATGTTCTCCTCACTCATATACATGTAAGCTTACGATAGGAACTGTACAAATAACCAATCATTGTCTCGAACGAAGAGGGCACCACACTAGTCGACCCTACACTTCATTCGCATTTTACATCAAACGCCCAATTATGCAAGTTCCAAGCACATTTAGAACGCGATCTGCCACGCCTGCACTACTTTGCTTCTGCCCGAGTAAACATGCCCAAGCCTAACCTATAATTATGTAAACTTATCTGCAAAAAAATATTTCGCCGGTGCTTCATAATCATTTGTTCCGCATCAACAGCTTTCGGATGATGGCTTCTCAAAGATTACACCGACACTACAGAGTATTTCTGCCAAAACACGGTGCTTTAAGCTTTGGGTATGAGGCCCTACCAAAGCTGTATCATTTCGGAATTTGCTTTCAGCTCGCAACACTGTCAAAGCTCCTCTCTTCCCCAAGACGTTACTGCTACTTGTAGTATCAGCAATGGCTCCCTCTATTTCCACGGCCAAGATGACGCACCGGTTCCTAGGCAACTCGGGCCTCCTCGTGTCTAAGCTCGCGCTCGGATCCTGGATGTTTCAAGACGAGAAAAACACAGTCGATGCATGGTATCAGATGATGCAGACTGCATTCAAGCACGGTGTCAACCTCTTCGACTCCGCAGAGAACTACGCTCTTGGCCGTGCAGACGAGCTAATGGGCGGTGCGATCAAGAAGGGCATCGCCGAGGGTGTTTGGAGCCGCGAGGACCTCGTGGTGACGGCGAAGATCTTCAGCGGGGTCAAAGGCTTCACGGGTGGTACTCCGAACAGCCAAGGCTTGAACCGCAAACACCTGGTCGAAGGCACTCAAGCTTCGCTCGGTCGGATGGGACTTGAATACGTCGACGTGATTTTTTGTCACTACCCTGAGGCTTTTACTCCAATTGAAGAGACTGTGCATGCGATGAACTACATCATTGAGAAGGGTGGGCGTTCTACTGGGAAACGAGCAACTGGTCAACGAGTGAGATCACGGAAGCGTGCGAGGTTGCAGACCGCCTGGGCTTGATCCGCCCTATCGTGGAGCA
The DNA here is from genome assembly GCA_001314375.1 of Phytophthora podocarpi. Taxonomy (NCBI): domain Eukaryota; phylum Oomycota; class Peronosporomycetes; order Peronosporales; family Peronosporaceae; genus Phytophthora; species Phytophthora podocarpi. Next base: position 23,687 of record LGSN01000435.1, on the reverse strand, counting down.
GTCACAATACAACATCCTGGAACGGAATCGTGTCGAGTTCGAGTTCGTGGATTTGTACAAGAAGTACAACTACGGCATCACGGCGTGGTCTCCGCTTGCCTTCGGAACCCTTACCGGCAAATATAGCTCGGACTACCCGGAGGGTTCCCGCTTCTACACGGAGGATATGCGCAATGCTTTGTGGGGAAGAAACTTCGCCAATCGAGTCGAGAAAGCTGACAATCTCAAGCCCATTGCAGCGGAACTCGGCTGCTCGCTGGCTCAGATGGCACTTGCTTGGTGCGTCGCGAACGAGCAAGTGTCGACTATGATCGTGGGAGCAAGTCGTCTCGCGCAATTGGAGGAAAACCTCAAAGCTTTGGATATCGTAGACAAGATCACGCCTGAGGTGAAGGCCAAGATCGACGCCATCGCCAACTTTGTGCCTACGCAGCCGGTAGCCGATCACCTACGCGAAATGCGTACGAGACACTTGTAAAGTGAAGCTTCCTTACTTCTGAAGGAGTCGTGGGGATGAACATCTTCTGGGGCTTTGAAAGTCTAACTAAGTTATAGCACTTCAATCTTTTTTTTTACCTCTTTCAACATGCAGTCAGGGATTGACAGTAACTTTGGCTGATAGTAATATTTTAGTAACAACTTCTAACTCGCTACTATTTGATTATTAGCACGTTTACGTGCCATCGAGCTCGCTGTTTGATTTCCAGTCGCAACAACCTAAACCGTGATCGCTGTTCGTTGACGTACGAACCGAAGCAGCTCTCATCTGCCTTACTTAACGTACATGTTAACAATAATGTACATTATAAGCAAAAAGTGCACATGCTACGCAGCGTAATGGTGGTCGCTGTGTAATACATGTACGTTCTAAATTTCTCCTACTTTTCTGGAGTATTGGTAGCACAAATCGGATTAAGCTTACATGTATTCTTCGTCAAACTCCCTGTTTGATATTGTACACAAACCAGGACCGGTACCGGTATAGCAATGGTCGATCTAGGACGGGTAAAGCAACCAGATGCATGCTCGCAGGCGTTGTAAGTAAGACCGGTAATATTGGCCCAGAAAACAAATGCAAGGTAGTGAAGTTCACTACCTTGCATTTGATTTTTAAGCTTAGCTCCGGGATGATTTGGCTCTGCTTGGCGGTACGAGATCCAAATCGAGGCCTTCAACTTGAAGGGCAACCACAGACTGTCTGGTCTTCTAAAATGCGTGGGTCATCAAAGTTGACATCGAAGTTGCACTCTACATTGAGGATGGGTCTGTTTTCTTCAGTCGATAAACTCGGAGAACCTTGCTCTCTTGCATCTCGAATAGCCCCAACAACCATATGTACATGAGTCGAAACTAATTGACGCCTTCGCCTCGAGCGCAAGTGTTAAGCCATTTCCGGCGATGCAGTGTGCCGATAGCATCCTTGTACACGCAAGCGGCTACATCCGTTTCCTTGAAGTTTGAATTTGCCAAATGTTGAAACTTATTAATACTTGCTGCGGAAAAAGCAAATTGACGATGAGTGGGCTTGTACTACATATAAGAAAAGAGCTCCGACAGTGCTGTTCGCGGCTACGCAAGTTCTATATTATATAATAGTATCGACGTGGCAGTCATAGCTTCACTACCACCAAGCAGATCGTTCAACTATCCACTTACCAGCCGCGCGGCTGGTTGTCTAATAGCGCAAAACGATGTCATTTTGAATTTCGTAGCACCAATATACAGTAATTTTCCAACTTCAACATCGAGGGTCATCTACCATCTTCATGCTCATGCGCATGCTCGATTCAGTCGGCTCGAGCTCAATCCAATCCAACCCAACTCTCCTCCGCCTCTTCAGTCGATTGAGTATGCTGGCAAGGCGTGTGTTGCGTCTGGTGGTGAAACGTCCGATCCTGTTGCGGTTGGAACGCTTCGAGCCCGCACTTGGCCGTCGTGCTCTGGGTGGCGCCTTGGCCCAGCAAGTGTCCACGCGTGACATCACGACCCCCAGTCTGGCCAACTTCTCCTCGTCGGCTGCTGCCGAGCACGTCGCGAACCTCCCGGACCCGACCGAAACCTTCGACCGGATCGTGCACAAATCCCCACACGATGACATCGAGATCCCGAACCACACCATATGGGAGGTGGCGGAGCAACAAGCCCGACTCAACGGGGACAAGACGGCCTTCGTGTGCGGGGTGACCCACAAGAAGGAGAACTCTTTACGGGGGCTCGACGCCTCGCTGCGTCATTCGCACGGGAGGGGATTCGGAAGGGGGACGTCGTGGTGCTGCACTCGTTCAACTGCATCGAGTACTCCATGGTCGTTCTCGGTGAGCTGTACATGTAGATGTATCAAACCGTAGAGTAGATGTAGCTAACTATTGAATTCGTTGTTACTTGTGTGTGCAGCTCTGGCTGGGATGGGGATGGGGTTCACCGGCGTCGCCCTTGTTCGTGGCCAATGAGTTGGCGTACCAGCTCACGCAGGCCAAGGCGAACTATCTCGTCACCCACAAGCAGCTTGAGGACGTAGCTGTCGAAGCTGCGTCGATGGCGGGGTTGACGAATGCGGTCACGTTCGCGATGGGGATGACCGACGCGACTGAAACTCACGACCTCAAGAGCATCCAGTACGGTTTGTGATAGGTTCGTGCACGTCTGTACGCTCCACGCTGACAAATTCTTTTGATGTATTCTCATGGTCGTATCGGATAGTGACATGGCAACCCAGATCCAGCACGACTTCTTCTACGACCGTGTCGACCCAAACCTGAAGCTCATGCTGCCGTTCTCAAGCGGAACTACTGGCAACCCCAAAGGCGTGGGACTCAGTGCCAAGAACTTGCTGGCAAACGCACTGCAGGTCAGCTATGTTGAGCCCGACGGGGAGAACTTCCTGGGTCTCGTGCCGTTCTTCCATAGCTACGGCATGATGCTCATCCACCTCAGCATCCTCCAGGGGAAGAGCATCGTCGTTTTGCCGCGATTCATGCCGGACACGTTCCTCGCCGCGTTGGCTACGTAAGGTAAACTCCACCCGTCAATCATTATGTTGAGTCGAGGTTGATCGCCACTAACGATAATTGCCTACTCTAGATCCGCACGGCTCACATCGCGCCTCCTGCAGTGCTGTTCCTGGCGCACCATCCATTGGTGGAGGAATTTGACCTCTCGTCGACGGAGTTTGTTGTGTCTGGTGGTGCCCCGATTGGCAAACAAGTTGAGAGCCTCGTTCACAAGCGCTTGGGGCTCAACGTGAAACAGATCTACGGCATAACCGAGCTGTCACCTGCGGTCAACTACGGTGAAGACCACACGCGCAAGCCGGTACGAAACAGTTTTTCATTTTGTCTAGTGTTCTTCGTCTGAAAACTAATCTATTGTTCTGGTTGTGGCTAGCAGGGGAGTGCCGGGCGTCTGGTGCCGAATATAGAGCTTCGTGTTCGCTGCATGAGCACGGACCGAGACTGACCGCCAAACCAGGAAGGCGAGCTACTTTACCGCGGACCACAGGTCATGCTGGGCTACGAAAACAACCACGAGGCCAACCAGAACATCTTCACTGAGGACGGATTCCTTCGAACGGGGGATATCAGCTACATCGATGAGGACGGATTCGTGTTCGTCATCGACCGCGCCAAAGAGCTCATCAAGTACAAGGGCCATCAAGTGGCACCTGGCGAGCTGGAGGATGTGTTAAACCACCACCCTGCCGTTTCTGACTGCTGCTGCGTGCGCGGACAAAACACGATGGGTGAAGAGATCCCGAAAGCTTTCGTAGTGCTGAACACCCGGACAGTCCGCTCCGCCCCACGCAGCAAGACATCATGGACTACGTGGCTGAGCACGTGGCTCCCTACAAGAAAGTGCACGAGGTGCAGGTCATCGAGGCGATCCCAAAGAACGCGTCGGGCAAGATGCTGCGTCGCCGTCTTCAGGAACGCGAGAACCGCCTCCACAACGCGTAAATGTTGCATAGGAAGGAGTTCGACGTATTGTTTAAAAATCTTCCGCTTGTATGTGTACACACCGAGCTGTGTTTACGCGGTAAACTTCATCAAGTTGATCCCGTAAAACCAACATAAGCAGCTACATGCAAGCTCTTCACGTGTGATTTCCAGCGGCAGTGAAGCTGATAAGGACATGTAGAAAGTCGTAAATTCTCACGGAAGACCTGCACATCCCTATGAAAATCTATTCCTCCACCTTTGCACAACAATTCCAATGCCGAACTGAAACCTATTACCGGTATAATATGGGTTCACTGTGCGTGATGCACTCGTCTGCTCTCGTCACCTACTGAACGATATCGTTCCATCGACCCAGCTTTCCCAAATAGCCGTATCGGTCGCGAACCTTGCCACTACTGTCAAACAGCACGCACGCCATCTCCGGGTTTCTGTAGTCGTCACCAACTCCGCGGCAATACACAATACCCTCATCGGGCAGCTTGATCATCACGCGTTTGTTGTCATAGCCGAAGTCGTGCTCTGCACGAACATTGAACTTGTACGGATCACCAGCGTTGCCACCCGAGAGGAACCGGTTCGGATGGTCTCCAACCGTTCGAAAATAAATTTGTTCATACCTGTTTCCATTCCAACAACAGTAACCAAAGGATCTCCATCAGTCTCAGATTTTCAGCATGATCTGTTACCGAAGCAAACGTACCATCCTCGACGAAATCCCTTGAGAAAGTTATCATCACGATACCCTCTGTCTGCCACACGCACACCAGCATCGCTGAGGCAAGCCTTGTGATGAGTGGGTGTGTCCATATCAAAAGTGCCGGGCGAAGCATAGCAACGTAGTATCATTAAATTGCCTTCAGCTGATGGCGGAGGAGATAGATTCTGTGAACACGAACACAAATTCAGGTCAGACTATCGTCGGCACAGAAATACCGATGCAGTAGCATGCATACCTCGAGGTCCAGCAGCACACACATCCCCGGAGCAAGTTGTTGGCTTGCGTTCTTACACGGAGAAAAGGTCTTGAATGCTGCGCGGAAACTCTTCTCCTTAGCGAGCTCAGCGATCTTGGACCCACTCCACACGAAAGACAACGTGGTGTCGGAGTCAGAGAATGCGAGCAGCTTATCGCCGTAGGAAGCGAGCTCATCCAGCGTATTTGAACGCACTTGCCTCACGTACACAGCCTTCATTGCAGCGTAGTGAATGCTGTTCGCACGTAACGTCAATCTGACTGTCGATGCAGTATTCGAGCAGATAATGTATCGACTCGGGCCTACTTCAACTCGCTTCAATGTTGGGTCCTCCACATTTGCTACGCCTCCCGGAACTTGGTCGAAAGCAGGCGATGGGGATGGAACAACGTGATTTGTCGAGGCTGCAACGGCAAAATTCTGGAAGTTTAAGAGAACCCCGCGTGAAAACAGGAACGCCTCAATGTCCTTCGCCAACGACGGGTGCATGGTCTTGGCACACTCGACCGGCGTCATTCCGTTTTGGTTTAGTAGATGCAGCTCCTTCACGAAATTCTCCAGTGGCAGGAAGGCCATCATGACACTGAAGAAGTCACGGTCTCCGATAGCTGCGGCATAGTGAAATATTTGGACTTTCAGGTCGCGAGCCTCTTTGACCAACTGAAGTAGTTGGGTCGCCTCTGGCGTTCGCTTGGCCCGCGCCACCAGGTCTTGGACGCTGCTGCCTTGGAACAAACAGACATAGGTGAAGTCGGTGGCGTCTGATCGTGGTTGGCCATGCAAGGCATGAAGATCCGACGACGACTTTAGCTGCATGGCGGAAATTGGGAAATGAACGCTTCAGGAAACTATTACAAGACTCGTATTAATACTATGTTAGCCCGATGTGTATATGAATGCTGAGGTGGAGTATGCTACAACCAGTTCTTTAGCCACGTTAACCATTTGAATGCGGGCTGCAAAGGGTTCAATTGTCCACAGGAGCAGCAATTCACATGTTTTTTATCAGTGCTTCTCTAGACAGCCATATTATGGTCCATACTATTAATATCGCCGGGATACGTGTATCGTGGGATCAGATTTCTCAGATCTCGAACATTGATTTTCCATTTGAAGAAGGTTCTTCAAGAATAGAAGAAAGATGACGGATTCGGCCGAGTGGCAAGTACTCAAGTTCCAGCCCTGGAACAGCGCGCCCGACGTGTCCTTCTGGCAGACCCTCACGTCCCTCAAGCTTGACAAGTTCCAGCTCGACGACCAGGCGCAGGTGAACGAGCGCCCGTGAAAAAACAAAAGAGAACCTTCAAGTTTCTCTAAATTTATATTTATGCAGGAAATAACGGGATATTTCACGCCGGGAAGGTCGGTGAACGTGCCCGCACGTTTCACCATCGACGAGAGCGCGTTCCCAAATGCGGAGGGGGCTCAGAAGGGTGGCAGGTTGGGGTTTCCCTGGTATCAATTATAAGGACAATTGTAGATTTTCATATATTATGTCGCTCTTTGTTGTCTTGACAGGGACACAGATCGTGCTCGGTATGAGTGGAAAGCTCCTGGACTTCTGTTCAATACTAATACTCTAGAGGTGAGGTGGTGGTGGTCTGATAAAAAGGTTTGTATGCTCCTAACTCTTTTATTCTATTTATTGTACTGTTGCAGGCTTTCAAGAAACTGGACAAAGCCACGTTGCTTCAAGATGCTGGAGAGAAAATCTTGGATCTGGTTCTTGTAAGTGACGATGGTAACATCTCTGTCGACCACCTGAACAGTTTCGTGCTGATCACGTTTGCCGACCTGAAGAAACACTCGTTCCTGTACTGGTTTGGATTCCCGGCGCTATCTCCGCCGGCGTCGTTTCAGTATCGAGCTCCGCCTGCATCGGTGTCCTCGGTGTTGTCTGCCAAGGAGCAGGTTCATGCACTTCGAGGTCTGCTGAAGCTGAAGAATGAGACTGGTGTGGTGGAGGGCAACTTTGCGCCGTTTTTCGTTGTGGAGCGTCTGGCTGAAAGCACAAGCAGCGAACAGATCGTGAGAGTTTTGGACGTCCAGAAGTGGAGAGCAGCTGATCATAGCACGGATGACGTGGTGGAGACGCTCTTTGGCTTCGTTGACCCTTGCCCTCTGAAGACTAATCCGGGATGGCCTCTGCGTAATTTCCTGGCGCTGCTCACGGCGCTACCGACTGAGAAGGTGGATTGTTCAAGCCCCGTGAAGATAATCTCTTTCCGTGAACATGTGCATCAGTTCACCGAAGTACCTGATGACTTCGAGTGGAAGAGCTCTGTGGTGTTCGAGGTCAAAAGCGATCAGTCGTTCATGTCAAACGGCCGGTCCCGGCAAGATGTGCGCGTTATGGGCTGGGAAGCCAATGTCCGCGGCAAAATGGGTCCGCGAATGATGGAGCTTGGTGGCATTTTGGATCCCATTCGACTTGCGGAAACGTCGGTGGATTTGAATCTGAAGCTGATGAGATGGCGTCAGCTGCCGTCTCTCGACTTAGAGCTGCTTGCTCAGACTAAGTGCTTGCTGCTGGGAGCAGGGACTCTTGGCTGTTACACGGCACGGAGCCTGCTTTCGTGGGGTTTTCGCAACATTACTTTTGTCGACAACTCTACCGTGAGCCATTCTAATCCCGTTCGTCAGCCTCTGTTCGAGTTCCAAGACGTCGGAAACCCTAAGGGCGAGTGCGCAGCTAACGCCTTAAAGCGCATTTTCCCGCTTGTGAATTCTCAGGCTGTGAATCTTACGATCCCAATGGCAGGCCACGCGTTGAGTAGTCCACAGTTGATGGAGGAAGCCAAAAACGGTCTGGAGACGTTGGAGAAGCTTATCGAGTCTCACGATGTTGTCTTCTTGGGAACAGATTCACGTGAGAGTCGATGGCTTCCGACTGTGATCGCCTCGTCGAAGAAGAAACTTCTTCTGAATGCGGCACTTGGCTTCGACAGCTACCTAGTGATGCGCCATGGTGTCCACCCTGACGGCGATGCAACCAAGCCATCGCTAGGCTGCTACTTCTGCAACGACATCGTGAGTCCTCGTGACTCGCTGAAGGACCGCACGCTGGATCAAATGTGTACAGTGACTCGACCGGGTCTCGCCCCGATTGCTGCAGCGACGGCAGTGGAGCTTCTCGTCGCTGTGTTGCACTCGCCACTAGGAAAGTATGTGAGTGCTGAAAACCCAAGCGATGGCTCTGTCCCGATGGGTTATATTCCGCACCAGCTTCGGGGGTTCTTGAATGCTTTCCAGAACATGGTGATCACAGGCGAAGCGTTCGACAAATGCATTGCGTGCAGCTCGAAGGTGCTAGACGCTTATGCTGCTGATGCGCTGGTTCTGCTGGAGAAGGCGTGCAATTCCACTGCGTATCTGGAGGAGCTCACGGGGTTAAACCAGCTGACGGAAGAGGCCGACTCGCTCATGATCGACCTCGAAGACAGCGATGAAGACGGCGACATGATCTAAGGCCTGGGATACCACGTACTTAATGCCTCTTTGCGTAAATAGTTTCCATACCCTTGTCTCACTGGTTAAAATAACGTCTCATTTCATCAACTATTGGTCAAAATGTATTTGTTGCGGTCATCGTTGTAGTTTTGATATTCTAGCTGATTGGACAGCGACGGCCTCTCGAAACTGGCCAGCCACGACAGCCCCATCAGAACCAAGAAGCGCCAAAGAGGCCCAAGAAGCAGTCCGAGCTTTCTTCGCTGGTCCCGCCCCCTTCTCTCCACCCTCCCTCCAGCCCCCTTCACGCCGACATGTCTGCCCCTGCCAACGCTGCCGACGACCAGGTGGAGCTCTTCAAGGTGAAGAAGCTGATCAAGTCTCTCCAGGCCGCTCGCGGGTGCGTCACTCGCCACCATCACTCCATTTTTAAAATTCGTGTCCAAAAATAACTCACTTTCCTCTCTACATGGATTACGTGCTCCTACAGCAACGGCACGAGCATGATCTCTTTGATTATCCCGCCCAAGCAGCAGATCCCGCTTGTAGCCAAGATGCTGGCGGACGAAATGGGTACAGCCTCCAACATCAAGTCGCGCGTGAACCGCTTGTCGGTGCTGGGCGCCATCACGTCCACGCAGCAGCGTCTGAAGCTGTACAGCAAGTGCCCGCCCAACGGCCTCATCATCTACTGCGGCACCATCATCACGGACGAGGGCAAGGAGAAGCGCGTGAACATCGACTTCGAGCCCTTCCGCCCCATCAACACGTCGCTCTACATGTGCGACAATAAGTTCCACACGGAGGCACTGGGCGAACTGCTGCAGGACAACGACCGCTTCGGCTTCATCATCATGGACGGCAACGGTGCGCTCTACGGCGCCGTGTCGGGCAGCAACCGCGAGATCCTGCACAAGTTCTCGGTGGACCTGCCCAAGAAGCACGGCCGCGGTGGTCAGTCCGCGCTGCGTTTCGCGCGTCTGCGTCTCGAGAAGCGCCACAACTACGTGCGCAAGGTGGCCGAGACGGCCACGCAGATGTTCATCACGAATGACCAGCCCAACGTCTCAAACCTCGTGCTGGCCGGTTCGGCCGACTTCAAGAATGAACTGAACGGCAGCGACCTTTTCGACAAGCGGCTCGCCGCGGTTGTGGTCAAGGTCGTGGACGTGTCGTATGGTGGCGAGAACGGGTTCAACCAGGCCATTGAGTTGGCCGCCGAGACGCTCACCAACGTCAAATTCGTGCAGGAGAAGAAGCTGATTGTCAGCTACATGGAGGAGATCGCCCAGGACTCGGGCAAGTACTGCTTCGGTGTGGGCGACACGATGAAGGCGCTGGACCTGGGCGCCGTGGAGACGCTCATCCTGTGGGAGGACCTGCCGCACCACCGCTACGTGCTCCGTAACGAGGCGACCGGCTCCGAGTCGGTGAAGATCTTGTCGCCTTCGGAGGAGTCTGTGGACTCGAACTTCCTGGACTCCGAGACGGGCGCCAAGCTGGAGACCGTGGAGCGCTTGCCGCTCGTGGAATGGTTCGCCAACAACTACAAGCAGTTCGGTACGACGCTGGAGTTCGTGACGGCGCGTTCGCAGGAGGGCTCGCAGTTCTGCCAGGGCTTTGGTGGCATCGGCGGCATTCTCCGGTGGAAGGTGGACTTTATGGAGATGGATTACGAGTTCGACGACGACGACGACGACTTTGACGAGGACGCGTTCATGTAGAAGTAATTATTGCGTGACGCTTTGCGCTTAGTTAGGAAAAAGGCGTCACGCACCGTGGCGCTGCGGGAGGAACGAGCGCAACCAAGAAATGCATTTTCAGTACAGCCGTCCAAGAAGGGGACGTCGCTATAGATTTTCGAGCAGGAAGGAGCAGTACAGCGACTGAACCGGACGAGCTGTAGACACCCCGTGAGGCGAGGAATACACGACACATTCCATGCTGAGTTGCCCCCACGTGTCCAAGCGCGCGGCCTGTCATCCAAGTGAAGTGGTCACTAATGTGTTGTGATGCTGTGTTGATAGAAGCAGGCATCCGGAACGGATGGTGTCCAAGTTGATAACGACTGCCGAAGCTCACACGAAGAGACGTCCTTTTATCTGTATATACCATGGGCGAGGAAGCTGCTGACACGAGCCAGACCCCTGTCGAGCGCATGGAAGGCAACGTGGATGAGGTGCTGGAGGCACGTGAGCAGGAAGCAGCAGCATGTTTGCAGCGGATGTTTCGTTGTCGCAGGGCGCGATTGCGACTGCGCCAAATGTTGGCATCCGTCTTCGAGAAGTTTTACGACGCCGACTCGGGTCTGTACTACTACTTGGACAAACGCACAGGCGAGACCACGTGGGAGAAACCTCACACGCTTCGTGGCGACGACGATATCGAGTTGACGGCTGTGTATGATGGGAAAGAAGCAGCGACGTCGGAAGCTGAATCTACACAAGAGGCCAGTGCTCTGCAAGTTGTTGATCTGGACAAGGATGAAAACACCGAGGGAGGAGAAGGTGAGGCAGGCAAAGAAGCTGAAGAAAACCATTTGGGTTTCTCGGCGCAGGACCTGGCGCTCGCTCGGGAGCAATTCGCACACTACGACACGGACTCGAGTGGGTCTATCAACGCCACGGAGCTCCACAAACTGTTCACCAATCTCGGCGAGCCGCTCACTCTGAATAACGTGCGTGAGCTTATCAAAGCAGTTGACTCCGATGGGAACGGCGAGGTGGACTTCGACGAGTTTCTGCATCTGCTACGCAAGCAGCAGGACAAGAACCAGTACTCGGCGTCGTTGACACTGGCGCTACTCTTCGGACCGAAAGAGCTGACCAAACTGAAGCAGCAGTTTATGGTGCTGGACTTGGACAGCAGCGGAGCCATTGACGAGCACGAGCTCCAGGAGCTGGTGAAGAAACTGGGTCGTCGCGCGGATGAGTTCGACTTGCCAGCGATGCTGCGTGAGGTTGACGCCGATGGCAGCGGCTCGATCGGTTTCAACGAGTTCCTGCAGATCGTAGCTGCCATGAGCAAAAGTGAGGACGGTGGCCCCACATCCGCTTTTGCCGCTTTACTAGATTTGAGTATTGCTCAAGGGCTCCTCAACGGACTGGACGAGGTTGTGCAAGCTTCGCGTCAAAAGATATTCGAGTGGCTCAACACCGATCTTATCGCCGAGAAAAAGCGGCTTCAATTGAAGCGCGAGCGTCGAAGGCGGCAAGAAGAAGAGCGACAGCGTCAAGTTGCAAAAGACCGCGAGTTGTATGCGAAGCGTCAGGCTGAGCTCGCTGCTATTGAACGCGCCCGTAATGCCCAGATAGAAGGTCTAGCGATCGAAGTGGAGTTCGAAGGCGACGGTCGCAACTTTCCGACTGCAGGACAATTCGCGCGAGTGCACTACGTCGCCAGCTTCGAGCGCACAGGTGAGACCTTCGAATCAACCCGAGCACGATGCGGCAGTGCGCTGGAGTTCTGCGTGGGTGCAGGGCACACGATTGCAGGCTTCGACCTGGCGTTGCAGCGCATGAGTGTCGGCGAGACGGCTCGAGTTACCATTGCTCCTGCCTTGGCCTACGGTGTGAAGGGCCGACCGCCTCGTATCCCGCACAACGCCGCCCTCGTGTTCCGCATTGAACTCATCAGCATCAAGGAGAAGCTTCAATCGTCAGTTGAAGTGGCTCCTGTGACACCCTTGCAGCGACTACGGAACAGATAGCAAGAAAACATTGCAACACCTGGCCATGCAGAAGCAGCTTATATGGCTTCCCCACCTTCATTAATGTCCACGAAGTCAGGCAGCGAGATGAATGGGATTGACAACGCTGGCATCAAGCTTAGGCGGTGGAAAGTTCAGACTCCGAACGCATTGTGGCGAGTTTGACTGGCCATTTACACATCGTTGTGCACGGAATGGCTCGAGGACATGGCTCGATTCGGTCGTCTTGTTGATACGCGTGTTGGCCATTTGAGTTTTGATCACCACAAGCTCAAGTCGGCAAGATCGCAGCAGCAAATATGGCAACTAACAACGAAAGCGCGATCGCCTTCCTGATCCCCCGTTGCTTCCGACGGAAGAAAACTCCACCTACCTCCGAGATGGTTGGAAACATATTCGAACAACGGATGAAGCAGCGATTGAAGAAAGAGGCCAAACGATCATATCGAGTGAAGTATACACGATCTCGACCTGTCGACGATGAGTTTACAACATTTGATTTACTTGCTTCGAGAGAGCGAGCGATTGCTACGAAGTACGCCAACAGACTCAGAAAAGAGCAATGGCCTCAAGTACTGAGCTGGGATTCCAACGCGGATACCTATGTCAGTCCCCCGTCATCAGTTGGGGCTGAAGCAGGTGGCATCGTTGGCACGACGCACACGAAGAACCCACGCGACGACGACCCAGAAACGTCGAGCAGATACACCGCAGAACTCACGCGACTAGAAGTCTCTCAAGAAGCTGCGTTTTGCCTGCAGGAGCTCGCCCACTTGGATCTGAGCAGTTCTACTCCATCGTTTGTGTACCAAGTGCCACAGCAATCCGCCAGGAAGTGGAGCACAGCCACCACTGAAGGAAGCGTCGAACTGCATTCCACAACGTAAATGACTTGTCATCTTGACGTCTAAGCCCTAGGGCGTGAAGCTGAAGTTATTAACGAGACCTGGAACGCAATGAAAACTGAGAGCTAGTCTGGCTAGTTCCTTGGGACACCAGCTACAGCAGACTCACGCAGTATCAACCGATGCGCGTCTTCTTGTCCGGGGTAACCCACATCACTTTGTGTCCTTCACAACCGAGTCTTCGTACGTGCTTTGTCGCCAGACTGAGTAAAGTGCTTCCACAGCTCGAAGTGTAGTGGCACCATTTTCTCGGCGCCAATGGCGCACGTCAGCTTTGCCGCCTGCTTGCCGTCCGCAGTTATCTGGAGGAGGCCAGTCGGCAGCGGCTTTGCTGAGGTTTATGAAAGCGACCACAATGTGATACGTCTTCGGCAGCTCGGTCGCCAGGTTACACGGGATCGAGATCACGCCGTCTCATGCTTATGAACTCAATGTGATCCAGGTGGACGGCATGCTTTTGGACCGATAGCACTTTCTTATCAATGACACTTCGAGAACGTTTTCCATCATTTCTCACCCCGGGAAAGATCGAAGGTGGTGAAGTTCTTCTATGCGTTCCCCCACGTCGAGAACGACCCGTTCAGAATCGAGATTGACGAGACCCAGACCGGGGACGACTTGAGAGACAAGATCAAGAAGAAGAATGACGAAAAGGTGGGCTAAGCGCAAGATGAATCTGTTCCGCGCCTAGAAGCAGAACGGCGGCTGGCTGGCTGGATAGGGCTGGCGCACAAGATGTGACGTTGGACGAATGGAAACCCTCGCAACTTACACCTTTGTGTCGATTGATCCGTTGTTGTGGATCAAGAAGAGACGAACTTTGGTGGATTTTAAGCCGAAGGAGGGGAGGGCCACGTTCTTGTGGTTCTAGTGGAAGCGCAGCAGAAGACGGAAGGGAAAACGGGAAGAGGAGAAAATGGCAGAAGCACCAGATATTTGGATGAAAAAGCTGATCGATGAGCAGGTGAATGCCTACCAAAGCGTTGGAACTCCATCTATGCAGAACGCGAGCTTCATGTGAAAATCCCTATTTCTCGGGACTATGCCCAGGAGATTATTAATCGGGACAAGAAAGGATAATGCACCGTGACGGTCGAGAAGCTCATTATTCAACGAGATTATGGCATCTCACCAGTGACAGCGCAGTTGTATGAGATCACTCTACCCGAGAACGGCTGGCTCGGGGGATGCTATGACTGAAGATTCGTATCATACCTTTTGCGCTTGTCTTACGCGAAATTGTTCCAAGACGTTGTCGGAGGAAGCTTTCGCCGCAACACGAACCACGTACCGCGTTCTTCTTCATGTGACTGGGAGGTCTTCAAGTTGATAAGCTTAACGATAGTTTTGCTTGGCATGTTTGGTGGACGCTCTTTCACCACATACTCTTCTGCAAAAGAAATCATCACATCGTTAATTTGGGCAATAGTACGATATACTCCATGGTTGAATCAACTTGACCACCGATCGGAAGAGTGTCGACGAGTTCAAAAACGCCAGCAAAATCGAAAGCCGACCATCGAGCATACCCAAATCATATGGCTTGATCACGTCTGCTTTCGCATTGCACGGTTTCTCGGTGGTGCCGTGGTTTTTATTATGATTTCATGATCGTAAGTAAGTAAACGAGGGTGAATCTGTCGACAAAAACTTTGGTATCGTAACGGAATCCCACGTACAAGCATAGAGACGTTCTTACCGACAAGGCTCTGGTTACGTGTAGAGCGAGCTCGGATTTGCGCGATGGTGCTCATGTGGTACGTCTCGAACTAGGTGTAACGCATGAGGCAGAACTTCTGCAATCGCAGAGAAGTTCTCCAGCACTGCCTTCGGCTTTCCCGGCAGAGTCACAATCAGCGTATTCTTCCGAATGCCTGCCACAGGACGAGACAGCACCGCTTTAGCCGTGATCTTGAGCGAGCTCTCGAGCATTGCAATCGGAAACCCTGGAATCTCCTTATCCAGCACTGCCTTGACTGCTTCCGGAGTGACGTCACGCGGACTGAAGCCAGTGCCACCCGACGTCAGAATCAGGTCCACAATGTCCGAGTCTGCCCACTCCTTCACCACAGCCTGAATTTGGTCCACATTATCGGGCACGACCTTGATGGCCACCACATCCATCTGAACCTTGTCAACTTGGTGAAGCACATCTGCCATCGCTGGCCCGCTCATGTCTGTCGAAATGCCAGCAGACACACGGTCGCTAATCTGTACAGTCACACAAACCAGAAATGCCTGTGCGTTAGTGAATGGATAGTAGCAGAAGTAACCAATGCACCACAAACATGTACCGTTAAGAGGCCTGCACGAAAAACCTTCTTGGGAGCATTAGACTTTTTCTTTAGAGGCAGTTGGGCTGACGACGCAGTACTCTGGCTCTGGATGGGCGTGGCTGCTGTGACACCCGTGGCATTTCCCAAGGTACTGTCCAATACAAGGGCTGTAACAGCATCGCCTTCATGCACCTCAGTACCCGTCGGCAGGCAAAGTAGAGCATTGGCATTGCGGCAGCTGGGAAAAGGGGCATGTTAGTAGACCGCTACAAGTTAGTCGCAAATACAGCACTGAAAGATGAGTCAGCAAGTTACACAAGTGCACCTACCTTAGTAGGCGCGAGCTGATTTGCCGACCAGTACTGGTAGCTAGGAAATTGTGTTTGTCCCACATCACGTTAGCGCGATGAAACTCGGGACGCTCAGCATCCAGCTTGATCGGATGCGTCAATATTGCGTAGACCTTCGCAGTATGGCACTTTGAAATTGGAAGTCCACGAAGTCGTTGCAGCGCTGGGTGAACCAGCAAATGACACGTCGTGAAAGAACTCACTGGGTTGCCCGGAAGAGCAAATACCAACTTCTTCTTGCCCTGCACGTCTAGAGTGGCAAACGTGGTAGGCTTGCCAGGCTTCATCAGCAATCTCCCAAAGTGAACGGTGCCGGTTTCCTCCAATAGAGGCTTAATGAGGTCGTGGTCACCCATGCTCACGCCACCGCTCGTGATCAACACATCAACCTTCTCGAGTGCCTTCAAAATGGCCTCCTGCAACGCTTGTTTCCTATCACTGCACACGCCCAAATTAAGCGTCTTGGCACCCCACCCACTCAGCAGCGCTAGCAGCATTGGACGATTGCTGTCTCGAATCTTGCCGGGCGTCGTTTTCCCCTGAAAAGCTTCAACGAGCTCGCTACCGGTCGAGAGTACGCCAACTACAGGCTTCCGGTGTGCCTTCACTTCCATGATCCCCGCCTGCATCAAAGCAACACCTTGTCAATACTGCTGTGCAAAGCAACGCAACTGAGTCATCTAACAACAGCCTCACTCACCGTCGCCAATAGTCCAATCTCAGCAGCAGAAACGAGTTCGTGTGCATCCACCAGCACTTCTCCAGGACTGATGTCCGATCCAACTGGGCGGATGTTCTGGCCCGCCTTCACAGCCTTCAAGATGTTCACCGCCACTTCTGTCCCCTCTTTATCACCGCCGTCAACACTGCTCGTATCTTCGATCTTCACGACAGCGTCAGCCCCGTCCGGAATGGGGGACCCCGTCGTGAGGTACGACACTTGTCCAGCCTTCAAAGCATTCGCCGGCATATCCCCTGCTGCAATGCGCTCCACCACAGGAAACTGCAAGCAACACGTTGCACCTATTCAGTTCTCACTGTAGCAACAGCGCAGCAGCTCACAGGTCAACTCAACCAACACCAACGTACTGTCCCCACTCCGTCCGCTGCGACGACCGCGTACCCGTCCATGATACTCGCCCGGAACGGCGGCAATGGCTCCTACAACATGAAGCATATATTAGTAATTTATGAATATATTTTATCAGTAAAGTTTATTTTTCTATTGCAATATACTTCAAGTACTCTGGAAACTTACGACGCTGTGCACAGGTTCCGCCAGCACGAAGCCGTCAGCCTCGTGGGCCTCGACGCGCGCGGCGTCTAGCGGCTGCGACTGCTGCAGCACCATATCCACGGCATCGTCCACACGGACCATGTCGTACGCGCTCTCGCGCCGCGTGGCGGACACGCCCTCGTCGCCGCAGTCACAGTCACACATGGCTTGCAAAAAGATAAGTGAGCTCCCCATCTGATTCGCATCAAGAAGAATCAGAAATAGTTTAGATACTGATCTGTCAAATAACAAAACTAGCCGCAATAGTTTCAATTATGACCGGTTCGAACTTGTTTTACATGTAGGAGCTATTTTAGCTAGATTGTGATGTGAAATTACAAAAGAAGACATAGACGTAAACTAAAGTACCGGTACGACCTTGTCAACGATGACGTCGGCCGTGCTACACCTTGTGCTGCTGCTGGCGCTGAGTCTAGCCATACTGGGGACGCTCCCCGCCTCGCATGGGGCCCCCGCCGAGTCGGTCTTCGATGCCGCAGCGAAAGCAGACGAAGCGGCCGTCGCCAAGGAGTGGAATCTGCGGCGCAACATCGCGGACGACCAGGTGCGCGTCTTGTACTGCACGGCGTGCGGTTACCAGCAGAACTTCAACCAGATGAAGACGTACCTGGAGGACACGTTCCCGCACCTGGTGGACAGAGTCTACGGAGCTAATTACGACGTGGACCCGTACAAAGTGGTCAGTGGCATTGTTGTTACAAGGAGAGGACGAAGGAGGACTATAATTGACTGGACACTTGTGTAGCTCTTGGCGCAGTTTTTGGGCTATGCGCAGGCGACGGCGATGATTCTACTGGTCTTTGGGGAATATGTGGGTTGCCTGGAGTGGAGTTCGAGGAGGTTCGGGAGGAGAATTGGAGTGGCTGACGTTTTTTTCTTTTGTTTGTGTGTGTGTGTGTGACAGCTTCTGCCAGCCTTGGGGATGGATATGACGATGCTGCGCTGGACGCAGAACAATCGTATTGTCACCTTCTTCGTCGTCGTGTTAATGGGGACCGTTGCCAGCAGTTTGACGGCGTCGGGGGCGTTCGAGATCTACTTTAACGGTAGGTGGGACGGCCTTGGGTTTTGGTTATCAACTGCTGACTGAGCGTGGCGACTGTAGGCGACTTAATCTTCTCCAAACTCGAGACTAGTCAGTGGCCGACACTTCTGGTACGTTCAGAGGTGTGCCGTGGTTTTGCTGTCGTGGTGGTGCAGCCCGCTGACGCTTGGAGCTATGATGTGTTGTGTGCTGTTCTTCGATAGGAGGTGTCGAACTCCATTGGCGAGTACAGACTGCTGGACAGCGTGGCTGCTTGAATGTGCATTATGCCTTCAGGATCTGGGCAGGCGACCTTGAAGCATAACCTGAGCGTACACGACGCAGGGAGCGAGCAATCGAACAACTTCAGCAACTTCGCGTATTCATAACCCCTGATCAACGAACGCAACGTCAATTTAGTTGGTCTATTACATGCAGGACCTCCGACGTCTTACAAAAACAGTCTTAGGACCTGATTGATCGTTTCTCGCCTGTCGTTGAATACATGTACCTCCGTTCCTAAACTCGTTGCGGGAGCTCCAAACTGGTTCCCAGTTGAGGAGTCAACGGTTGTATCTTGATTGGCACTGTGACGACCTCACTTGGCGGCGAGCCAGCCCTCCCGTACGAATCGGAAGCCTGCCTCCTGTACGCACCCTCTTGTCTTGAGCAGCATGAGAAGCCCCGATCACCGAAACAACATCTAGAGCAGGCGTCGCATATCGGGGTGCAGGTCGCTTCGAAGCACGTGATGCAGCATCCGGCGCAGATCGCGCTCCAGCACGCGCCGCAGCACTCGTCCATCGTCTTCCAGTTTCACTTTGTGGGGTCAAGTGCAGTTTTGCTACAATTTGAATTGTGGGAGTGCTCATCTGTTTTTTTCTGGCACCAGCAGCAGCTCTCCTCGGGATCGCATATTGCGGCGTATTTACGTGCATAGACAATATTTCCTTATCTCGGGTTTCATTGGTCGCACATTCTGGATATTATGTACAATTTTAACCCTCACAGGAGACGCGAACCGTCTGTAACGCAAGCACAGTGACTCCAAGCACAGCCCTGTATGCGACCCTGTTATCGCTGCTAAGTTAATGTACTCGATTGTATTATAATTAACTTCTTTAATTGGTATAATACTCCCGTCTCACTCCTGCCTACATTTCCAATTCATCCGTCGTGCCACTTTAACTCTCGGATTTCAGCCGCTTCATGACAATCATTTTGTTATCTACACGTTTGCTGCTGGTCCAGTTGGTGCAAAGTTTACTGGAATTGGTACCACTGGAACGGACCCCAACCCAGTTGCCGCTCTTGTATTCATGGACGCGTAAATCTCGGTGGGGATGCCGTCGGGATCAGACATCAAGTCGCAACAGGAGCCGCTACACGAACAGAAGTCGACGCAGTCGCCAGCATCGCAGTCAGCAAGCGTATCGCACCAATCGTGGCAGCGCTCGCACTCGCAATAGTCGCATTCACAGTCCAGGTCGAGGCCGCTGAGGATGCATTCGAGGCAGTCTGTCATGAAATACCTTACGCTGCGGTCAAGAAGGCTGCAAGCTGGAGAGCTTCGATAGTGCACTCCAGGCGGTCGCAACAATAAAGCAGAATCTTAGTCTGGGGATGGCCGAGCTCCTCATCTCACACGGCTTGGGCTTCACATCTTAGGCTAAGTAGCTATTTTTGCTGGACCAGAACAAGAAGTCAAAGGACAACACAACGGATACTATGACCCCATACTTGGTAAGAACTATGGAGTGCAGATTAATAAGCACGGCAACGCGCAGAAAGCATTGAAAAGTAATGGATCGCAATGCCGTAGATCGGTTTCGTTATCAAGGTGCGTCGTTCACCAAGAACGGCCATCGAGCTTTGTCACAGTTATTCTGCCAACGGATACCAGAGCAAAGATCATCTTGTCTGGAGCCCAGTACAGCCCTCCTACAGCTCTGGAACGAATCGGTCGGTACCTTCCCGTTTACAACATCCAAATGGCGTTCCAAATTTTGTGCCATGCGTTGATGAAATCATCGAAATTGCAGACAGCCACGTCAATGATATCTTGAAATCATCATTTCTGGTTCTTGAGACCCTAACACTGAGCTTTAGGCGAGTTTGAATCATATGAAAATAATTCACCACTTTCAAATGATAATCTTCATTCCATTTTCCCAGGTCTATTGGCTCTTTGAAGGTGACAATAGATGTGAGATAAGAAAAGGTTCTTCGTTCATGAGAGCTGTGGACCCCGACGAGTTTTTCCGGTCATCCTTCCAAAACCAGGATTTCCCGATTTGCTGCACGACTAAACGTATTCTTCACGCAAGCTCGAGTTGTAGATGCCGTCATAAGCATCATCCGAGCTTAAGTAAATGTACTGATAGTCTGTTGGTGCCGTTAGGTTGAAAGGAGGCATCTCGTCCAAACACGACCTGTCCAAGCGGCCCAGGTCACCTCCATTACGTACATAGGACGCAAGTATCTTCATGCCACACGTTTGACTTGTGTAGTCATCTTCAACGAGAAATGACTACGCAACTATGCCATGGACTGAATGTTGGAATGTAATCAGCTCCTTATTGTCACCTTCAAGCACGTCCAACAAATACTCGGCGTACTAGTGTGGTGTCTTGGGATCCATTTTGCTGCTCAGTAGTAGTACACTGGCTTGGCTTGGAATTGGGGCGCTTTTGTTCCAGTATTGGTCGTGGTCGTAGATGATTGGGTTGGCTTCGTAGTCACCGAGACCCAACTCGTCGCATGCCGACGTTTTCTCCTTCGAGAAAGCGTAATACAACGATGCAAGCGGGTAAATTGACCCATCAGAAAGTCTTGTTCTAGCGAATTGTGCATTCATCTCAGCAACTGATGGCCCAGGCGACTCCCACATCTCGGAAAACATGATGAGGTAGTAGAGCAGCGTCGAGTAGTAAACATCACTCTGACTTTTGGAGTTGCGATCTTCGTTCAAGCCTTTAAAGGTGTTAAGGACATCGATGTCCTCGGTCGCACACCGACTTAATCGGTAAACGGCGGAATGAGGGTCCTCTACTTGCGACTGTTGAGTATTGTTCCCAGTGCTTCACGTAACTTGAAAGAGGGCGTCGCTTTGTTCCATTCACTGGTCTGATCACTCACCAGCCTAGCACATATTGAGTTTGGCTCATTGTCGAATTGTGTCAACAGATCCTGAAGCGACTCGGACAAGTTCTTTTGCTCGAAGCGAGTGCTGCACACGCTGTCTTGAGCACACATACCTAGAAAGTAATCACCAACCTCACCGAAGTCAGTTTCTCATGTCGAGAAGTATTCGAACTTGTCCGCCGATGCCCCCGAAGTCGATGCGACGCCATCCATAACGAACCCCGTCACATTTGGTGGGTTTAGGTGCATAAGGCGTTCCACTAACGCCGTACCGTAGCTCACACCGTATACAATCGTGTTGGCGCCATTCGAGTACTCGGAGATCAAGGTTTCCAGATCGGTTGCAGCACTTGTAATAGAGAACGCTGCGAGGTTGCCGAATTTCAGTTCCAGTGCTTGAGCACACGCAGCAACTTCAGAGGGATCAATTTCACCTCCACCCGGCGAACCGCTGGAGGTAACCTGCGCTGCCGTGCAGTCGAAGATTCGCTACGCCCGGTGCCACGATGATCCATGATACACACGTTCACTGTTCCATTCAACTGTGAGTGAAGATCGATCATCTCGAACTCCACTACGGCACAAACGCAACGAGAATTAGTAAAATTTGAAGTATGCATTCGATCTTTGAATTATCTTGGTGGAACGTACTTGAGGAAGAAGAAGCTCCTGGTCCTCCTGACAACAACCACACGCTTGATGCAGTGTAAGGATTGCCTTCCACAGTTGGCAAACGTTTCACGAAAATGTCGATGGTCGCACCGACAGCTTCCGAGGTCTCACAGATCCCAGGGTAGCACATGGGCGTAGTGTAGACAGCACATTCCGCTCTTTGGCCGCTCGATGTTCCATCATCGGAGAAGGTGTATTCAGAGCAAGGATACCAGCCACTCAGCGGGTTCCTCGTGGTCGTGTTGGACGCTGAGGCATGCGCGATTGTTATCACCAATCCAATGACATGATGAAACTGCATGGGTCCTGAATAATAGTCGCGGAGTCGTTGGCAGTGGCGGGTGATTTTGCAAATGACAGGGAGATTACGTTTGACTCCCAACCACCAGCAACTGTTGTGGTCCTGTGCTTGTACAACAGCTTCTGGAGCTACGCCGTTTGAATCGGGGCTCTACTTTCCTCGGATGGGACTGCAAGAATCTTGATTTGATAGCTATTAAATACACATATTTTGTGGATACCACAGATCGAATTATGATAATTTAAAATTACTTCGAAGTATTTTAAAATCACGCTGTCCGTGTCGTTCTGTCGTTCTGTCGTTCTGCTCCCTCAAGAATGGACCCAGAAAATATAATGGTGGATACAGTGTAAGTATCCGATACACGGGCTGTAAGTTATTCCATTGCAACTCACGTGTCCAGCTGATGATTACAGGTGCGTGATGTAATCATGATTACAGCTACCGTGATGCCAGAAGATTACGACTCGTACAGATGGGAAAGGGCTTCCGAATAGTGTACATGTACCGGTATTATAGCAATTGTATACACTGCAGTAGGAGCCATTTATGTCGAGGGTGTTGTTTTTGGAAAAGTCTTACATTTGAAGTTATTAAAGGGTAGGGTATTATAGCTATTAGTTTACCTTGTTCAAGGGTATAATATTCGGAAGGGTATTGAATTATGAGGGGGTACTTTATTCGGAAGAACCCGTTATTTGGGTCGTCTACGACTTATGCTGAGAATACCAGTTTTTATTGAAACGACGGGTAGCGTAATGACATAATGCTTGGTAGCGAGGACGCCCTCTTTGCACCACAATTTATCCACCAAACACCAAAACTACTCTACGGGCATCCTTTAAACAATTGTCCACACATCAGCCAAACCAGATCCACCAATGATACTGAAAGAGCACCGAAGAAATGCGGATATCACGGCAACTACATTTTTCCACACCAGCAGCAGTATTTTTAGCCAATCCCAGCGCATCCAAGCCGCTAATTTCAAGGTTTACTTCGCCATTCTCTTCTCCATTCTCCAAAACTTTTTGGCAGCAACAAATTCACTCGGTGACCACGTCTACTCCTCCAACCATCATGCCTCGCTATCCCTGGGTGACCCTTGCGTCCGCGATGTCGCACGACGACGCTGGGATGCTTCTCCAAGACTTCACGCGCTACAAAATTGACAAGAGCGATAT
Source organism: Phytophthora podocarpi (assembly GCA_001314375.1). Classification (NCBI taxonomy): domain Eukaryota; phylum Oomycota; class Peronosporomycetes; order Peronosporales; family Peronosporaceae; genus Phytophthora; species Phytophthora podocarpi. The sequence continues at coordinate 445 of LGSN01000435.1, read as the reverse complement.
TGGCCACTGCCATGTCTGCCTGCTACCTGCCCCTCACGCTATGCGACTCCAGCTTCTTCGCTGTTCTTCGAGAGACCTGCTCTCACGCGGTCCCGTTTACTGAGTGTTCATGGCGCGCTCGCGTGCTTACGTGCAGCATGCTGCAGTTGGTAACAGTAGAGGAGGCGTATGCACACGCCACGCTAGTCCGCTCGCCTCGCCAGCCGTCGCTGTCAGCAGAGATGAAGAAGGTCGCTCAAGATTGGGCGGCGCAAGATCTCAAGGCCAAGCGCATTTGGAACGGGCTTCTCCAACGCTTCAACCTCGACGAGGCAAGCATGACGAGTCTCACCACGGTGCAGAGGCGCGTGTACTATCCCGTTACTGGTCGTCTTCGTGCGAGTGATCTTGTAATGGGCCTACTTAGCCCAATACTTAAGCTTACACGTGTGCGCACGTGTATGAG
>KQ473465.1:29299-60549 GCA_001314375.1 Phytophthora podocarpi | reverse complement strand
GCGGATCGATGGGCGGCTTTGGTGGATCTATGGGCAGCGGAAACTTTGGTGGATCCGTGGGTAATATTGCTGGTGGATCTGCTGGTAGCCCACCTCAGTAGTTGTGTTCGATGTACAAATTTCCTCGTTTTGTAAAGTGAATTGCACGCAGTTCATCTTCATGTTGTTTCAGGGAGGAACCAAGATTAATGAGATCCGCGAACAACACCAGCAATTGGAATCGAATGAAAGCCCTTTATGTGTTTGCCAACTTCAAAGTTCATTGAAAACAGACCTACCGGGTGATGGCACTTGGCCATCTATCATAGCTGCATTCATGCGTGATTGGGCATGATAGCAGCAACAAGTTAGTACACTCCATGTGGTAGTTCCTCGTCCTGAACCCCCGTAATGAGGTTAGCAACGGCGATATCCGCCATAGCTTGCCTCGTCTTGACCGTGGCTGAGCCGATATGAGGCATCACTACGCAGTTCTCAAGCGAAAACAGCGGGTGCGTGGGGGAAAGCGGTTCAGGTGTCGTCACATCCAAACCGGCGGCTGCAATCACCTTGCTCTTGAGTGCCTCCACAAACGCATCCTGATCCACCAGCTCACCTCTGCCAGTGTTGATCAACACTGCGCTAGGCTTCATGAGCTCGAGTTCCTTGGCGCCAATACTGCCACGCGTCGCCTCGGTGAGTGGTTGGTGAAGACTCACAATGTCGCTTTCACGCAGCAGCGTCTCTATGTCTACGAACTTGACAGAACCTGGCTCACCCCCGAGAGACTTGGCGTTCTCAGGTTTCTCACGCGGTCCCGTGTAGAGGATCTTGCAGTTGAAGCCGTGCTTTAGCATACGCGCGTACGTCGTACCAATCCGTCCAAGACCAACGACACCAACCGTACTACCAGTGACATCAGATCCACAGTACTGGAACGGCTGCCAGACTCCCCACTCTCCAGCTTTGGCGCTGGCTGCACACTCGAGCAATCGTCGCTTGGCTGCGAACGTCAGCGCCACCGCCGTCTCAGCCGTGGATACGTCCAACACTCCTGGAGTGTAACCCACTCTCACATTCCGAGCTCGACAGGCCTCCACATCAATGTGGTTGTAGCCGACCGACATGGTGGACACCACACGAAGCGAAGGTCCAGCGGCATCCAGAACTTCGGCGTCCACCTTGTCCGTTAACAGACAGAATAGTCCCGCGCATCCTTTCACTCCTTGGAGCAGTTCCTCGCGTGAAATGCAGCTCTCTTCAGACGCGAAAGATTCCACTGAGACGTTGGTACCAGCTTTGCCAAGACGTTGACGGAATTGCTCTGCATGGTCAAATAGCAGTTGGCAGTTAAACATACTGAAGGGTGGGTGGTAAGAACTACTTGGCTGTCATCGAGTTTAGCGACTCACCGATAGCATAGGGCACGTTCCGAGAGAAAAAGACCTTGCGAGGCGCAGCGGAGCTCATGTCGAAGGAGACCAGGGTGAATAACGGCTCTGGGGAAACAACGATTCGGGATTGGTAGAAAATCAAGATTTGATGATCGTCATGCATCTCAGTTGCTTATTTACAATTTTTTGTGTTTGGTAGACACTGTAGACTCCAGCCCCTTACTCCGCCGTTCATGAGCCCCCCGATTGCCCCTCGCAAGATTTTCTTCACGCGCAACTGACCGTACGCAATTGGTGCGCTAAACTTTCTTTAGTTCAACAGGATATGACTTTGTAGAGTGCTTGGCGGACTTCATCCGTCTGACTTGACCTCTTGGTTTTGGTTTCCATCATAGATTTACTTCGCCAGCGAGTTGGAGACTCCGCTGCGATTGAAATCGATGCGTTCGCTTCCGAGGACACGTGCATCTCGCGCGAGGAACTGCTCGGGTATTTTCTGCCTGTACACGGACACGATCGACGCGGAGCTACTCGACGCTGCGGGGCCCTCGCTGCGAGTGGTGTCCACTACGTCTGTTGGCTACAACCACATCGACGTGGAAGCGTGCCGGGCTCGCAATATTCGTGTGGGGCACACTCCTGGAGTGCTTGATGTGGCTGTGGCCGAGACGGCGGTAGCGCTGACCTTCGCCACCAAGCGACGAATTTTCGAGTGCGCGGCGAGCGCCAAAGCTGGAGAATGGGGAGTCTGGCAGCCGTTCCAGTGTTGTGGCTCCGATATCACGGGCAGCACCGTCGGTGTCGTTGGTCTCGGACGTATCGGCGCCGCGTATGCGCGCATGTTGAAAAACGGCTTCAACTGCAAGATCCTCTATGCGGGACCCCGCGAGAAGCCTGAGAGCGAACCGGGATCTGTCGAGTACGTGGATATGGAGACGCTGCTGCGCCAAAGCGACGTCGTCAGTCTCCACCAGCCGCTAAATGATGAAAGCCGCGGGAGTATCGGCGCCAAGGAACTCGAGCTCATGAAGCCTAGCGTGGTGTTAATCAACACTGGCAGAGGCGAGCTGGTGGACCAAGATGCGCTCGTTGAAGCACTCAAGAGCAAGAAAATTGCGGCTGCCGGCTTGGATGCGACAACCCCTGAGCCGTTGCCTACTTCGCATCCACTGTTTTCACTTGAGAACTGCATTGTCCTGCCGCACGTGGGTTCTGCCTCTACGAAGACCCGCCAGGTGATGGCGAAGATCGCTGTGGACAATGTGCTTGCTGGTGTGACGAGTGAGGAGCTATCGCACGCGGTGTGCTAGAAGAATGACGCTGCTCTGAGTTATACTCGTTACTACCAGGAAAGGATTGCACCGTCCCACCACAGTCAAGCCATAACAGACTAAACATTTTTTTTGAACACAGCTCGTCTGCCAGGCTCCAGGGCTGATACGGACAGATAGGTGATCGACCACCGTTAATTTGTGCATATTGTGTCCTCTACCTATCTACCGGTAGAGCTTCTGTTATCTCCGCTATCCGAGTCACTATGGACAATGTCCTGGAAGGCCTTGACGACCTCATCGAAGCCGTATCGAGGCTCGTCACCGTTCATGAGATCCTGTAGCCATTGCTGTTCGATCACCGGAACGAGTCTCTCTAGTCGGTCTGCCGTGCAGTACGGGTGGTGCTTCTTGCCGGGCTCCTGCTCCAGTCCTTGCTCGCACAGTTTGGCCTTCTGGATCAGCGTCTGCACCTTGACTCGGACCACTTGCACAAGAAGGTCCTTGTCCACTTGGATGGGCGGAATTGGCATGCCCTCCACGCGAGGACGGGAGGCGTCAAGTCCCACGACCTGGTTGTTGAGTCGACTGTCGCTCCTCGGGCGCTTGCGAATGGAGCGGCCAAGCTCGAGCTTGACGACGTTTTCAGGCAACTCCGTCAAAGTCATGAGCAATGCAGTGATTGGAGACGAAGAGCGCGGTGCCTGCCAGGTGGAAGGGAGAATGACGACTGAACTGACTTGCAGTGCAGTGACAGACGAAGTGAAACTTCGTCGACGTTGACATGCAACGATCGTCGTCATCGATTGTGGCTAATGTACCGGTCTTCTAGTACATTCGTGTGCGGCACCTAAATCGCATATAGCCGGGGAGTGGATACATTGCAACAACGGGAGGAGGACTAGGGATGGCACAATCGGCTCTGATACCATTGGCGCCATTCGCCATATAGAAACAAGCGCCTGCCTGTAGTGGCTGCGTGTGCCATCGCGAGTGAACCCTCGACCCCCTTTCCTTCCCCCTTCACTCTGCTAACTGGAGCCATGTCGACGGAGATGAAGGTCTCGCTGAGCGTCAAGGAGTACGTGCTGGTGGCCATGACGTTGACGCTCGTGCCCATCCTGCTGCTGGAGCTCTTCGGCGTCTCGCACACGCGCAGCAACAACCAGACCTTCCACGACGGCACCCCGGCCATGCCACAACTTACGGACCTGTTGATCGGCGGTGTAGCCTCGCTGCTGCTCATTGTCGCGCGCTTCGTTGCTGGAAAGACATTTGCACCCGTGGCACGGGTCATGCTCTCGTCCGAGAAGCGCGTGGTTGAGGACCGCGTGCACCGCTTCACCACGGTATTGTTCAAGTTCATGTGAGTGCAATTGGTGCAGAGTTTATTTTTCTGTTCACTGTGTGTGTTGACAAGTGGATTGGTACTTGGTTTGAACAGGTACTTCGTGGCCATCACCGTCGTAGGCTTCAAGGTAATGCAGCACGAGCCGTGGTTCCCGCCGTCGCTGGGAGGCAAGGGCGAAGTGGTGAAATCATTTGACACGCTGTCCGACGCGCCGTCCAGTGCGCTCAAGTACTACTTCATGGTGCAGCTCGGATACCACCTGCACAGCTTGCTGTTTCTGGTGTTCTTTTCGCCGATCCGCAACGACTTCATCGAGATGCTGCTGCACCACGTAGCCACCATTATTCTCATCGGCGGATCATACCTGGCCAACTACACGGCATTTGGCGCGCTTGTGGTGTTCACGCATGACCTCGGCGACGTCACCGGGTGTACGTGCATTGCAAAAGGTTGGTCCATTGAAGTGATAACTAACTTCTGTAACTGTCGTGCATTGTTTCCTAAACAGACGGCATCAAGTCGATTGTGGACACTGGCAATACGCCCCTGGTGGCATTCATGTACCTGGTGCTCTTGTTGTCGTGGGCATACACGCGGCTGTTCGTGTTCCCGTGTCACCTCATCTACAGCTCGATGATCGAGTTGCCGCAGAAGCACCCGGACATCGTCGGCGCATTCGTGCACCCGATGAATGCCATGCTGTGCATGCTCATGGTGCTGCACGTGTACTGGTACTTCCTGTTCCTGGTGATGGGCTACGCGCTGGTGAACAAGGGCGTGGCCGAGGACATCCAGCATAAGGTGGAAGGCCCCAGCGAAGAGGACGAGGCTGAGCAAGCTAGCGCCGAGGCCCCACACGTCAAATCCAAGGACGACTGAGATTGTAGTTGGCATAAATGAACAGAGCTTACGTTGTACTGTCGCGTAAGCAATGCGGGCTGGTCCTTGCCCGTGTTGATGTTGATGACTCCATCAACGTCAACACCATTACGTCCATGCTTCACATTTCGTAATCAGATCTGAGGATTAGTATCAGCTACTTATTGACTTTTTTAATTTGGTCGCACCAAAACAATAATTGGGTCGTTAGGTATTCGATTGGTTAGACCTAAAGAATCGCTTAAAGCAACTTCAGCAACTTAAGTTGGAGCTCGCCATTTGCCCATGCCCATGCAATTCATGATGAATTGCACTCCGTCGCGTAATCAGATCTGAGGATCCTACTAAGTATCGGATACTTATCGGATACCATACAAACCCAAGGCGTTGGCTACCGAGCAATGAATCAATAGAAAAAGCAGTTGCTCAGGCGCATATCCCATCTTGCCCCCCTGATCGTCTGTCGAGGGTTGAGCAGCCATGGCCGCCACGGAGATGAAGGTGCTGCTGAGCGCCAAGGAGTATGTGCTCGTCGCGCTGACGCTGATGCTGGTGCCTATCGTCCTGGCCGAGCTCTTCGGCGTGGCGCAGATGCGCGCCGCCATCCCCGAGTTCCAGACGGACCCGGACATGCCGCATATCAGCGAGTGGCTCATCGGCATCGGCTTCGCGTTCCTCATCATCGCGCTGCGCTTCGCCTTCCTGGCGGTGGCAAAACCCATCGGCTGCCGTGTCCTGTCCCCAGCCAAGCGACTGCACGCGGATCGCGTCGAACGCTTCGCCACAGTGCTCTTCAAGTTCACGTGAGGCCACTAGCTGCCTTGTCTCTGAAGGTCGGAGGATCCTTTGTGCTCTAACTAAGACGTGACCCTCTCTCTGTTCGTTGTGCTGCTACTTGTTGCTTTTAGGTACTTTGCTGTCATCACGGTGGCTGGGTACTACGTTATGCGCGACGAGAAGTGGTTCCCACCGGTGCTCGGAGGAAAGGGTGTGATTCGTGAAGCCTACTTGATACTGAACGAAGCCCCGAGCTCGGCACTCAAGTACTACTACTTCGTGCAACTTGGATACCACTTCCACAGCTTGTTGTACATGGTGTTCTTCTCCCCCATCCGGAACGACTTCATCGAGATGCTGCTGCACCATTTGGTGACTATTATCCTCATTGGAGGGTCGTACCTTGCGAATTACTGCGCCATGGGAGCGCTCGTGACTTTCACTCACGACATCGGCGACGTTACTGGCTGTAAGACTGCTCTACTTGCAGTGATGTTGCTGTCCCTCGAAACTCTGGATGACTAACGTCGTGCTTTTTGTCTACTTGTGCAGACGCCATTAAGTCAGTCGTGGACACGGGCAACACGCCGCTAATCGTTGCCATGTACGTCGTACTCCTGGTTTCCTGGGGCTACACGCGGTTGTACGTGTATCCGTTCCACTTGATCTACAACGCCATCTTCGTGATCCCCGAGGCCAACCCGCACGTGGTCGGCATCTTCTTGCACCCGGGCAACGCGCTGCTCTGCATGCTGGTGGTGCTGCACGTATACTGGTATGGTCTTTTCCTCGTTATGGGCTACACATTGATCCGCAAGGGCCTGGCAGAAGATATCCAGGACAAGTGCGCGGAAGTGGAAGAGGAGGAAGAGGAAACGACCGCTCTAAAGACAACGGCAACCAGCTCCAGCAGCAAACCGAAGAACGAGTGAGAATGAAGCCCGGCGTTGCGATTGCTATCCAGACGACTCTCTTTTCCTCTTATCAATCATCTTTTGCTCCAGAGAACCCGATAACATAGACGCACTCGTGCATCCTTTTCAATAGCAGCGGAGGGTATGACTGCAATTCATGGGTCGTCTACCTTTCGCGGTAGTGCAGTACAATGGTGACGAACGTCATCTGCTATAGTAACCGGCGTCAACTTGACGTGTATGCATTAGTGCGTTGACTTCGAACAGACAACCAGCTTGGTCATGCCTCGCTTCACATGTGTAGAACTCCCCCCTTGTTGCCTGCTGCGGAATCTGCTTGCCCATTTTCTGCTTGTACAGGTGAACTTTTGCTAGAGAGCTCGCCCTACATTGCTGCATACTTGCCATTTACAAGTTGCCAACGCTCGAGACACTGCCCAGACGCTTGATCACCTCTGTTGTCGGAGTGGCCACGTCGGTTATGCTGGTCACGGAGATGGCGATGGAGGTGACGGAGGCGAGAATGGTGGTGGCGGAGCCCGGAGACCAATAAGCGCCCGTGCCGTAGCCAGTGAGCGTATCTTGCCAGCCAGGAGTTTCATAAATGCATAAATGCACGGCATAGTGTCGCCTTGCATTCTCATTCAGTCGTAGCCCAGCAGACGCCGCGTTGTGAGGCACATGGCCACGCGCGGCGCGTCCACGTGGTATTCCACCTCTACCTTTTCACAATCTGAATTTCTGTCGACATGGCAGACAACTGGCTGGCCGACATCACCCTGGGTTTCGGTGCCAACGCGGCGGTACAGCTGCTGTGCTGGCTGCGAGGGGCGCCCTCAAGCATGGGGCTGCAACTCTCAAGCGACACGAGGAGAGCTGTCGAGAGCAGGAATGGACCAAGTCTCTACGCGACGTTCCCGGGCCATTTCAGCAGCGGATTGTGCGGGGAAGACGTGCAGTTAGCGGGAGGCGTCGTGGTCGCAGCAGCCGTCATGGCAGCTGTGTCATCGGAAGTCGCAGCGACAGCGGCGAGCATGAGTCGAGTTTCAGTGGCATGAGCAGCGCCTCAAACCTAACAAAGGCAGGCGAAGATACAACTGTCAGTATATTGAAATCAAGTCAAAATGAATATTCATAGCCTTACCGCATTTTTTCGTCTTCAAGTTACTGGATGGTGTTTAACGCCACATCATGGCGATTTCCGAAGATAGTAGGAAGCCCCAAGCATTAGCCCTTTTGTCCTGCGATATCACACACTGATCGTGTAGTTGTATCCAACGCTGCGCTCAACCGCCGCTCTTGCAGTTTCGCTCTCGTTTGCAGTGAACACCACAGCTAACCTAACGATAGCCGACTCAATGGAGAGCTGGGGTGTGGAACTCGTGCTAGGCTTCAGTATGAACGTCGCAGTGGTGGCCTTCTGCTGGATCAGTGGCTGGAGACCCGTGAATACCAGCAACAGCATACGATGGCACGACACTCATCGCGATGACGAGGAGACCAACGACGCCGATAGCCACGAAGACGAGCCGACTATACTGTGGAGCGGCGGCGTCGAGACGAATGTCGGTTTAGTGGTGGCAGTGTCTGTGATGGTGGCAGTAGCAGTGGAGATCGCTTCGGAGACTAGTAGACGCTCCATCGGAGCCGCAAGGCACTGAGACTCGCGTTCGACCCAAGAGGCTGCAATGACCAAGCAGCTTCCTGAGCTTTACAAAACACTACAGACTTATACTAAAGCTATTCAATTGTATTTTCACGCCTATTGTTTCTCAGCTAACAGTTCTCACCATCTGAACTGTCTTGTATCTCTTGGCTCACCCTGTCGTCTATACTAACTCTGCAGCACTATTGATACCACCTGTGTCGACTCCTTCACTGACGTTTTCATGCCCGCCGGCGTCGTTGCCGTTGCCGTCACGGAAAGTGCTGACCCCGTGGTATCCGTTGTCACTGCTGCTGCTGTACGGGCTTGTACCCTCTGCCTCGCGCTGCCTTCGCTCTCGGTCGTCCAGGTACATCTTGATGAATGTGAAGGCGATGTAGGCCACTAACACAACGCCAACACCAATTGCAATCCACGCGTAGACAGACACCATTTGGCTCGCAGAAATTTACACTCGGGGTCTTGTCCTTGGAGTACGCTTCTACGCTTCCAGCCAAACGTCAAGTGACAGACGATCGGTGCTTGCCTCAGAGGCAAGTTACCCATTTCCGCAGTGTACCCACTGGGTATATATCCCCACTGACCAGTAGTGGGGAAGTAGCCAGCGTACTTGTCGTGCATGCATATCCGTTCCAGACATTACTCTGGTCACGACCCACACACACCAAGTATACAAAGTTATGTCAAAATGCAGATTGAGGTGCTCCACTAGAACGGACTTAGAACGATGACATATTACCAGGAATTGACAGTATTAATAACACGATTTCTTCCAAACTGATGCATTAACCTTTGAGAAGCCTCTTCTAAGCTACTGTAGTATTAATAGCAGTAGGGGGTCTGAATTACTGCAGTAATAGGGGGTGTCAGAATTAAAAAAAATCGGCCAAAATCACATGTCATTTTGGCGGCAACGGAGCGCTACCAGTCAAGGATGACGGCGGCGAGATCAGCAAGACCTCGTTCGAAAAAGCTTTCTCGGATAAGAACATTACCCTGGGCAGCCGTGACACTGACATATTCCCTCTGGTTTTGGAGACGATGCTCATCAAAATGGTTGGCACCAAAACCAGCTCCAAATACCTAACCTTTGCGTTACCGTTCACTGATGATGCCGCAATTTGACGGGCAACCCGTTGATGTGCGGCCTCAGGCCGCATTGAAGCGTCGGAAACTCGACTTGAGCACACTAAACGTTGTCAATCTGTCGCTTAAGATGATCTTCACACTCCAGCCCCATAAACGACCGAAAGATTGATGTGAAGATGTCTGGCGCCAAGTTGCTGAGCTACGCGGAGATGCTGCGCGACAAGCAGACTAAAGACGACAAGAAGCGGGCGAATGAAGCCGCCAAGCAAGCCATCAAGCATGAACGAAAAGCAGCATCGGCTCTGAAAGCTGCAGCAAAGCTTTCAAAGTCATTGGAGGCGATAATGAGAGCGGAAATGGCACTCCACTCCAAATAAATACCGAAGCCGTTCACGCCATCAAAGCCAATCGATTCCAAGTTCGCCTCAGGCTGCCCCCCCCCCCCCCCCCCCCCCCCCCCCCCCCCCCCCCGGGTGCAGTTGAAGTGATCGAGACGTGGGTCTTCTGATCATACAAACTCATAGTTATTTTAGATTGATCTGAACCGTGTCGTCTGTTATTACCTCTGATTTGCGCAAACTCGAGATTTGTATTACACGTCTACGGCGGATATCCATGGATACCCGGTCCACGCTGACTGAAGACAACCTAGTAACTGAGAGAAACCGCGCACAGCGTTCACAATACAAATACTTTACCACTAACATTAGGGCGTATCAAAATCGACGATGTGGCATTTCAAAACTTGCCTTATTTTGCTTCATTTTTTCCAATCAAAACACACGTCTCAGACTCAGCAAATCTAAATCCGGTGAGTGACAGACGCCAAACACACATAAACATTTCGTCGCCGGGTCCCCGCACGCGCTGGCGTTGTAGGTCGAGTACAGCGGTTACGTCGAGAAGTGCGGCAGATAGAGGAAGACTAAGATAGAGAAGAAGCAAAGAACCACGAACGACAACATCAAGGCGATGGCTGTCGCTCCGAAGAAGATTAGTAAGGACGGTTCGACCTCGAGAGTCAGCAAATGCGTGAGTGTTTCTGGGCGTACACCGTACATTAAGGCAATGGCGTCCGATAGGTGCCAGCGTCACGACAAAATACGAAGAGCAAGGAATATATACGCTCCATCATAAGATGGAGCGGGATTGTCGTAAATGTAGCTGTCTAAAGGCTTTGTTGACTAGTTTCAGGAGCGCACTGAGGTGTTAGTCCGCTGCATGAGGAGATCCGACGTACAGGTTCAGGTATCCATAATAATCACTGTAAGGTTACGCGCATGCTACAAAATACGTCCTCGGCAGCTTCCTGGACATCAATAGAGAGGTAATACATGTACGGTAGGCGTACATCGAGTTCACGTCTAGTAGCACGGCGCGACAGTGACTCCCAGGTAGATGAATAGACCAAAGCAAGTGTCTACGCATAGATTCACCGCCGCGCTTTCCGTCGTGATCGCAGAGCTTAAAACTGAGAGGTGTTGAAATACGCTGGATCAAGAAATGCATTAGCACTTGAGCCGCTGGACCAAATACAGTGTATTCCGTATGCAAATCCGCTGTATTTTCCTTTCGAAAAACAGGGCATTTTGAAACGCCCTATTATTAAACCTTTTGTTGCCCATACATTTTTTGTTTAACGCATTGCATACTATATTTCATACTATCTGCTAAAACGATGCATAATGCATCGTTTAGATGTCGATTTCCGGCTGGCGATGGTGATTATTTTAGCCGAGTGCAACATGCCATAAGCGGGCTCTTTCCTAAAACGCAGTATAATTCCGCGTTTTATTCGATTTGCGGCAAGTTTGTCACTTACAAAAAGTCTGAACAACCACGTGCGGTTGTCGGAAAATTTCGATCAAATCTCATATCGGTACTGGGATACCGCACCGCGTAGAAACTATTCAGGAAGATAAAATACGAGAAGAAGTGCAGTAATGTACCTCAATAGCGAAGCCTGATATATATAAATAACGTCAGGTATATTAATCGTTAAAGTTTCTGTCTCGTCACACAAATTGGTAAGTGTACTGTTTTTAGCTACTGCAGGATGTCCGTCTTCGCGATCAGTGTCGAGTGCAGCCAACAGTGCTCGATGCTCTTAGCAGGCGGTTCTCGCCATGCCTATAAGCACCAATCAATGGTCTTTAGCGTGCCCACGACGCCTACACGTTGTACGTGACACCGGGTATGCCACGATGGCAGACGATGCGCGTGCGCCGATCCCGTCACTAAATCAGTATGCTGCGACAAAAGAGTTACATGTCGAGAATGATTACGTCCTGAGGCTATGGCCGTGTTTGCCCCTACCATCATTTCGGCATAATGTCATCTTCAGTGGCTTTATTTTCATTTGTTTTCATTTTGGTTGAGAAATCAAAATGACGTTTTGTATCATCGTGGTCGCGACTATAATTTTATCCGGCAGCATTATAACAGAGCATCGTTTCCCTTTAACTACGAACATCTCTCTCTCGACGACATCCATGCTGGTCGACGTCGTCTGATCTTTCTAGTCGTGAGCTCTCGGCTGCGTAGACGCTCTTGGTGGAAGCTGAAGCACGAGAAGGTTGTGCGGCTGCTGGGGCAGCTGCAACATAAGTTGGCCCATCCAAATACACGATAAGAGCAGATCGATACAGACTGAGCGCACTCAATACATACAAGTAGGTGGGTCGGTCGGTGGTAGGTGAAGAAAGATGGCTCGCAGTCATACTGCACGCCTGTCGTCGCCATTTAGATGTTGCCGTTCTTGCCATTGAGCGAGTTGAGAATAGTGAGGACGTAGCGGAGGACGCCAGCGGCACTAGCAGCAGTACCGGTGCCAGTGCCCTAAAAAACCAGTGGGTTGGGGTAATGCATGGAGGAGAAGCCAAAGGCGGTTTCGTTGTCCTCGCTGAAGTAGGCTGGGTGATCTTCACTGATGAGCACGGGCTGAATAATAGCCTGAATCGACGGGAAATTGTCCAAGTCGATCGAAGCAGCGTAGTGAAGTTAATTGCCTCCGCTACAGCGGGCACTTAGTACCTTTCACGGAAGGTTTCATCGCACGCCCTCCAGTCCGGTGACAATGTCGTCCACCTCCATATCGTTTGACCAGGCGATGGTATCGAGCACACTCTTCGGAATCAGCTGCTCCAGTTGAACAGCGCTAGGATAATATGCACGCCGAGAGAACGGGCCAACACCACGATCTTGGCGACCATGTCCGTACCATATAAGTCCTCGCACGGGTTACGTTCGCAGTAGTAGGTGCAGAGCACCTCACCGACAGTTTCCAAGAGTTTTCCCTTCATCACCTCGTTCACAACAAAGTTCGTCAATCCACTCAACAAAGTTTCAATGAGAAGCACATGGTCACGCGTGCGCAAGGAATTGCCGAGTGGGGCGACAACAGGCCGACCGTGGATATGTACATGCAAAACGTACGGCCGGTCTTGGAGGCGACGACGTGGATGCCCCGCTCAATGCAGCCGAGCCAGGTTTTGCCAGAACAGTCGATCAGGATGGGGATGGCCGATCCCTGCAACTGGTCCAGCTGTTCAAACGAAGGAGCACCAGAGTACAGAGTTGATGCATCAGTTGCGGGTTACACGGGCACGACAGCGTTCGTGCTCTTGCAGCCTTATAGGCGTGAGATAGCTCCTCGAACGCGAAGGCCTTGGTTATATAGAGGAAGTCGCAGCAGTTGGAAGGAAGTCTGACCTCATCGAATATGAATCGTCGGGTTAGAAACGTGTGAGTGCTGATCAACGATACGGAGGTCAAGATTGCTGTATCGCTGTATGACCTCCGAGATATTCTGAATGTGACCTTAGGCATTCTTATTGCACGGACGTTCCTCTCAACTAGCCCACACAAGATCAAGAGACACAGATCATCAATATCATTAAGTATTATCTGGCGTGGAAGCTGCTACGCTAATATCAATCGATAATGAGTCGGAATCATATCCACAGTGTTATCTCGGAGGTCATCAAGCGATACAGAAATCTTGACCTCCACATTGTTGATCAGCACTCGCACGTTTCGTGTGCCAAGACCAATGACTGACGTCATAATACTCAAGGGAAATAACTATCTTTACGAGCAGTGTGGATACGAACACTCCAGAATACCAAACGCCATTTCATTTTTAAATATCAGAAGGGGGGTAGTTGATGTTCAAAATGGCCCCCAAAACGTCGTTTTGCCAAGATAATGACGTTTAATTTCGTCGTGTTCGCGAAGCTCATATCACTATTTTCGCCCTCAAAACGACGTTATCTCGCCATCACGAACATGGCTTATAACATTTGACCTGTTCGCTATTGATACATATTACTGCATTAGAGCTAGGCACGTCAAAGAGACGTTTGCACGACAACCGCACAGATGCTGGTGCCGTTAGTCCCCAGCGATTTTGTTTTGAGGTGCGTGGATTTTACTCTGTGCGGTATCACCACGTGACTCGTAGGTCTAACGTGTGTGTGCTGATGTGTGGCTATTGTGACACTGCGACTCGTAGGGCGCGACGGTGTGGCCATGTCCCGACTGGTGTGACCGAGCGTGTTGGTGGTGGTACGTGGGAGTGCGTCCATGCGAAACACGCAGCTGGATGAGCCAGATATAAGGCACGAGATGGCCAGTCTGGACAGTGGCGGTTCAAGCCCCGCCGACCAGGTGATGTTCCCAGGTGTTTAGCCTCTGTTGTTTGTTTAGTGGTTAGTGGTGTTCAAATATGACGATAAACATGCTCACCTATATTGTTTTGCACTGCATTGTTGGCATGAAATGCACACATCAGGCTTTGCAGCAGGTTTCGTGAGTGTGGTTGGTGATGATACTCTAACTTCGAGTTCTCTAATCAGTTTTGAATTCGCGGCGGTAACAACGAGCTATTCGAGATGGAAAGGAAATCCAAGCAATCTGCCAAGCGAGCACGTAGAGCACGCAACAGGACAGCGAAGCGCAACCTGTCGTTCGATGCTTCGAAGGACGCTCTCAGCATAGATGACGACGACCATGTTGAATCAAGTGATACAGAATATGAGATCGAAGCCATTCACCAGGAGAAAGATAACATGTTATTCGTGAAGCGGGCGGGCTATGATTCTGAAGAGACAGTTGATAACCTGCGGCAAACGTTAATTCAGATGATGTGGAAACCTTTCGACGGAAGCTCAAAAACGTCAAGTTTCTGCTAGTTGTGGTTAAGCACCACCTTTAAAGCAAACAGAAGCGGACACCACCATCTCAAATGCAGTTCAGATTGGACAAGTGGCGCCATCGGGTTTTGCACCGTCAACGGTAAGGATTGGCAACCACATTTGTTTAGGCCAGACCGTGAACAACGGATAGCTGCAGCACTGTACAGCGATGTTAATCGCACTGTACAGCGATGTTAGTCATACCTTTTTGACGGCTGTGATTTCGCGTGAGCGACGTGTTCGCGGTGGAGGTGGTGTTGTGGAATATGAAGTTCGCTGGGCATCAACTCGCTATCAGACGAAGAAACATATTTACTACATTAGTAACGAGAAATCTTCTGAGGGGTGATGAACCACGCACGTGCTGTCGGTGTTGAGATTGGACCAAACACGTGGCAGGTGATGTGCCGCCCATACCACGACGCTCACGAGATTGACGATATTTGGGATGACTTTAAGGAGATCGATGAGGCAAACGACGCACAGACGACTATCCACGACTACGAGGTCGAACACGCCACGACGCAGAAGGCTAGAATCAAGCAAGTCAAGACTCAGAAGATTGTCGCCCAGGACACCCGTTAGAACGCGGTGCCTCCCAAGATGCAGACATACTCCCAGAATGCAGGTGACCCCAGGATGCATGAACCTGTGCACATATTTACATCGAAAATCCAGCAAAGATCCAGTACGAAGTCGCGTGCCAGATGATGACACCGCGGTTCCCCATAGTGAGATCAAGATGTTGTGAGCACACATCATTTGATGACACGAAGACACGACGCCAGGATGCACACATCAGGCGATGACAGAGAAGTCTACCATACCGAGTCCAAGTCATGTTGAAAAGTATGCCACAAATCATGATGGAAGCACGAAGAAGATCACACAGAACAAGACAGAGAACAAAGCGAGAATAGCCTATGCTAAACAGAGTTCGTTTTACCCCCTACCCCACCTTCCAGTCCGGATCAAAGGGCCCGCCGATTGTTTGAGCACGTCGGTGCGGAGATTCCCAACAAGTTTCAAGTCCAGTTGCGTTGGGGATCATTCACTCGAGTGTCTGAAGTGATCCGCGCATTCCATTTCCTAGTTGAGCCCATTGCGTGTAGGTAAGGGTGATGTCTCATTCCATATTGGCAAGATCGTCTTGGGTAATTGGTTAGCAGTTGTCCCCAGGATTGAAAAGTAGACTGCGTTTGAGGAGAGTTTCGGGTGTGTATTGTATTTTTCCTCTGGTGCGCGAAGCGAAAAGGGGTCCCAGGATTGACCAGTATCGTGGACGTGACCCTCGTTGACTGGCGTTAAGACCCACCTTCCCAGGGTCTAAAAGAATAAGGAAAGGCTGTATATCGTGTATAACTCTGTATTTTGGTTTCTAGGTTGAGTACGTTCTAGACGAACGCGTCCTGGTTAGTTGCGCCATAGAGAGTGCGTTCTGAGGTGAACGTGGGTTTTGCACCTGAAGACTATATCTGCGACCCAACTCATTCCAGTGGCGATCCAATACCAAAGCCAAACGGACTCATAGCGATTCTCGAGGTGACACGCCAAGCCAGCGCCTTGGGTTTTGGTGTCCCTTATCGTGGCAAAAGCGTTCAAGGGCTGCCGCTATACCCCTGGGCGGAAAAGGTTTCATCGACCTCGCCACAACAATACTGCCGATCTATCGCGGGACCCAGCAGCCCGAGTTCGGCCGTTGCTCAACCTTTTCAAAGTTCGTGCATAAAAGTTTGTTGACGTTGGTTGAAACTGTGCTGTCGACGAGATCAGCATTGCCCACAGATCGAGATATGCCCGAGACTTGATTGTTTTCAACGCCTCAAACCAACAGAAAAATACCACTTCAAGATCTACATGTGCTGTTGCTCGACAACATGGTTGGCTTTGAACTTTGGGCAGTTTTGTTCAAGTGATATAGCTTCGCCGCTAACTGGGGTTGAGGACGACGACACTATCGCGCGCTTTCGAGCAGCAACTGATTTTTCATCGGAAGTTTGGGAACATGTTATTGAAGCAACACCACCGCTGCATGGGACCAAAAGGATTATCAATACTGATAATTTCTACACGTCCTGCCAACGCTTGGAGAGCCTCCGCTTGTTTGGTTTGTTCTGTTGAGGCACTGTTCGCGAAAAGAGCAAACATTTTCCACTTTGTTTTATGGTTTCGAAGAAGGACATGAAGCCAGAAGGGGCTACGATGCAGGGTGTCAGCATCAAACAAAATCGTTGCTGCCTCGTAGGTTGGCGGTTCCGTTGTTAACCTTGTTTCCAATGCGGACTCCTCATCGATGATTCAAGTGGGGCGCCTTGTATAAAAATAAATGAAGGCGCTCAGCGCACGAGCGTGTGTGATGGAGTACAACCAAGCCATGCAAGGGTTGGATAGATTCGACCAGCTACGATTTCACTTATCAGTAGCTGATGGGCACACGTTCAGGCGATGGCATAAGAAGCTAACATGGTCTTTATTGGTCTAGCTTCGCTGCAACGCTTATATTACGAGACGGCTTGCGGGCAATCAAACAAAGATTAAGATCCGCATCGATCATTCATTGTAGAGCGTACCTTCGTGCTCCTGAATGGCGGTGGAGAAACTCGCTCTATGATATCGGCCTCCTCTTTGACGACCCAATTGTGATTGACCCGGACGTTTTGCGAACTCCTTCGCGGTAGCACTGTAACGAAGTAACTGCCACTCCAACACCCACGTGCATTCCACGACGTTCGTGGAAAGTTTTTCCAGACTCACGGCGGAAGCAAAATGTATTGTGTGCCGCTTCGAAGTACGATTTCCTACTGAAGCGACGATGCATTGTGCAGAACATTGTGTTTCGCGGTGTTCTGAAGTGTACGAAAGTACAGCGAGACCATTCATGTGCCAAGACGTGCAGTGGACATGCTGGCAGAAATTACACAGGTTCTATTTGCCGCGGAAACTGTTTAGTGCAAAAGGCCACTTGAGCAGAGCATTTCATCGCGAAACGAAAAACAGCGCTGAACGACTGTCCTTGCAATCTCAACCAAACCTGACTGAACTTCGATTCCTAGGCAAGCTTGAACTGAAGTTTCAAGAGCCACTTGCACGACCATATTCCGTATTCCGCTTCCGATACCAACAAAGAAATCAGTCGGTGTAAGCTCCAAGCATTTAACCACGGAGGTTGACGCCCTGAATTGCAATCTCTCCTGCATTAAAATGGCCACGACCGGGCAGTTGGCGAATATCGTGCCTCCAACGTGTTCAAAGAGTGATGCCGTCAATGAACCGGTATTGTGATGGGCTTGACAGCATACGCTGGACTTCCTGGCCGATGTTGCTTGGGCTTGCAGTTCATGCTGAGCACTTATTGGTCACCCGCGAGGATACCTCGCTAGCTTTTTCCCGTGTGTGTTCTTGAGTGTCTTGAGTCGGTTTTGGAGCACAGCTCACGACAGTGTTGCAAGATGCGCGTCCAGATGATCTTCATATTGCGCTCTAGTTAATACTTGACGAGGCTCACGAGCATTGCATCCTCGGATCGCTACAGTCCGGCATCACTGGAGCGAGTGTACTAGTGTCTGTATGTGATAGTGGATTTATGTCGTCAGGCTGCAAGCTGCAGGAGCGAATATGCACGTTATTGCATAGTATAGGCTTCATCATATGGCGTATCTCACAGCCACCCGATCTGCCGATTCTGCTCACGCATCAAGGATGCCACACAAGTGCTACTACTCCGTCTCAGATATGTTGCCCCAGTGATTGTGTTTCGAGCGTGATTCATCAAAACGCACTCAACTTGGACGCAATTAGCCTAAAATAACACGTAGTGGTCTCACTGTTCGGATCATGTGCGCATTTAAAAAAAGACAGTTACATTTAAAGTGAAGGTGCCAGATTAAGTGGCTGCCAGGGTATTCTCAATCTGGGAAAGGGGGATGCAGCTTAGATGTCGCCCCTCCTCTCTCCCATGACCTCTCTCCGCTTCTTTCAATTCCAATTCCGCGGTGCAATACCGTCCGGAATCCCGACGCAAAGACGAGGGCTGAGTGACAGTGAGCGCGAGCAGGTCATTGTTTCGCTATTGCAGCGGTCGGTGGAAGGTGTGCCACATAAGGGAGCTCTAAATGAGGTAGCAGCGAAGTTCCGCGTGGACCGTACGACCGTCTCAAGGATTCGGAAGAGGGCGAAGGCGAAAAAAGAGAAGCCTGGCCGTTTGCGGGCAGACAGTCGTCGACATGAACGTGGCCGATGGATGCTGGATCTCTCGGTTACGTTGGAGAAGCTGCGGATCACGCCCTTCGCACAGCGAAGCACGCTGCGGTCGGTGTCAACGGCGTGTGGTGTGGCTCAAGCTACGCTTCAGTGCCGTGTACAAGGAGGTCAACTGGTCGCACTCGTTAGTTATGGCAAGCCGCTGCTAACGGAGTCCAACAAGGCCACGTCAATGCACTGGTGTATTGCGCATGTGCAACCGGCTACGCTACTTTTTCACGACATGTATGGCACTATTCACGTTGATGAAAAGCTGTTTTATTTGACAGAAGGTAGGCGTCGCTACTACCTGCTACCTGGCGAAGAAGCACCACACCGTCAAATGCACTCGAAGTGCTACATCACCAAGGTGATGATGCTGGCGGCGGTCGTGCGGCCAAGATGGGTTCCGGCTGCTGACACTCCGTTTGGCGGTATGTTGGAAATCTAGCCCTTCATCGTACGGACGCCTGCTGTGCGTAGCAGCACGAGGCGCGTTGCAGGGACGATCGAGACGAAGGAAGGCCGCATGAATCAAGAAACCTACAGGGCGATGCTAATGGGGCAGCTGCTTCCAGGCATCCGCGCGAGATGGTCATTGGCGTACAATGGAGATAGCGTGGTCGTGCCGCAGGACAACGCGCCCGCGCACATCAAACCATAGGACGAGCAGTTCGCCGTAGCAGCGTCACAGCAGGAATTGAACGTCAAGCTGCGCTGTCAGCCGCCAAACTCGTCCGACCTCAACTGCTTAGACCTCAGCCTGTTTACGGTGATTCAAGCGCGGCAATGGCTTCGCAGTCCTCGAAGCATCGACGAACTTGTGCAAGCGATCACGAATGCGTACTGGGAGTTTGACGATCAACTCGGCGTTTCTCAGCCTTCAGTACATGCATCAACGATGGCGGAGCCAACGTTCAAGCCTCGGCGCATGGCGAAAGCGAAGCTTGAACGGGAGGGTCGAGCGTGCAATGCTCGCCTGAAGCAGCTGTAATTGTGTCGCAACAGAACAGAGCAAGTACTTCTGTTCATAATGAAACCTAATATAGTTCTGGGGCATCGATTTTGAGACGAGCAAAAGAGTGGTATGGGGCAACATTTCTGAGACGGAGTAGTATACTACTAGTTTGTGTATACCATAATCCCATTTAAAGTGGCACAAACGTTTCAGTGTTCGTTCTGCTCACGCATCAACGATGATGCTCGCCAAAGACATGCAAAACCTTGCTAATCGGGTTCGGAACTATCATTCGGATCGGGAAAACTTGGTGAATCTGACGAAAATGGAGTGTATTACATTAGTTCGAGAAATGAATTACAGCAGATCTTGCAAGCACACTCACTCGATGATTGGTCAAAAATATAAGTTACCGTTCAGCAATCACACAAGTCAGACACCAGCGCACCTTTTCTCGTTGGATGCCTAAAAACAAGGTCGTTTAACGTGGCTTACTGCTACGTTCTGCTATTGGAGATTACCTGGTTTTGTAAAACGATGCATTATGCCATGTTGTACACAACTTCGGCAACAAAAGGGTTAAGTTCCCTAATTGCAAACAATACTCAGTGGTGAAGTTAAGGTCGTGTTACATGTGTTAATTCTACCCCTGTTTTTTTCGATTTCCTATTTTTCTAGTCTTGTTTTCTATTTTTCTGGCTGGCTTCCACCGCGAGTGACAACCCACAATTCTGCCTATTCTTGGTACCCTCTTGGTGATAGCTGACTTGGCTCGACTTTGACCCCGATGTCGTGTAGAGCTGGTGTAAGGTGAAGGGAAGCCGAGAGTGAGATCAGGCGCATGAGCAGGAAAAGTCGGTCGTCAGCGGGACTCGAACTCGCACTGCAAGGCGGATTCGTAGATAAGGCGCCCCCTTTAACCACTAGTCCACAAGCAGCCCTGCACACAATACTCAATTTCGATGTCAAAATTTAATGTGAGCACACTGATTGTCGCTGTTTCGTAGTGAGTATCCGTTTGTATAAATTCGTAGGAAATTCTGCTCCTGTTTTTACTATCATTAGAGGGAGTCGAACATTGCAAAAAACGTGCTTAGTTTTTCTAAAAACTTTCTGCTTATGCTCAATTCACAATTAAGCAGAAAAAAGCGCTCATTTCGAACTTCAAGCTCGAATTCCCTCGTTCCCTCNCCCCCCCCCCCCCCCCCTGCTTCATTTGCAGATCGACACCGCTAGCAGTAAGGCCCAGACATACGTTGTTGTCGTAAGCTCTGATACTAACTGACTTTGTTGGCCTATACGTATGTAACCTCCACTAGACACACGGTCTGTAGAATCATCAACAGTCCCTTTTCCAACGCCCCAGAGGCGCTGGGATCGATTTAGGGAAATGTGTTCCCCCTCTCTGAACTAAGTGCAAAAATGGAAATGAGCACGCGAAATGTGACTCCCCTGGCTTATTTCTGGTGAGCTTTTTGGCTTACGTTTTCGGCCTGCTTATGCTTACATTTTCGTGCTCAATATGAAAGGTTCGACTCCCCCTATTCAAAATGATGCATGGCCAAACTACATAATGTATACTGAACGATTAGTGTACGTATAAGGTAAAGTACCAATTATGGCACGGTTTCCATGGTCTCAAAAGGTGAGGTATAGCTACCGTAGTACTCATAACTAGTGCACAAAACAAATATCATTGAAAAGAGGAGATAAAACTGAAGCTGATAAATACATCTACAGAGTCTGGTTCCGTCTAGTATAGCAGATCGCGATAGGCAAAGTTGATAGAAATATAGTTAAAAAATGGTGGACCAGTTCGTGGCACGATTCATATAAATTTAAGTGAATTCAAATCCCCGGGAACATATTATACTTTTGATGGTGCCGATTTGGCCAAAAGGATACTGAACTCAAGTCAAAAACTGTGCCAAAATTGGCACCGAGCCACAACTGGCACTTTACCTTAGTGTTAATATCGTCGCCAGGATATCTGACGATCCGTTGTCATACACCATTTGCCAAAACGAGAGGTCGAGAAGCACCAAACCCACCAGACGCTCGATACCCATGGCGCTCACCTCGCGCTCGAAGCGCACTTAGCAGCGGCAAACACCAAGCCGGTCAATAAGCCCAAGAGCAACCATAAGGCGACCGTACGCGACGGAAAGAAGACCAGCGTGGCCGTCGCTGCTGCAGTAGAGAAAATCACCAGCTTGACGGAGGGCAGCGCAGCTGGGACCGAGGTGACAGAGGACGTCTGTGCAGCGGCCCGCATCAGTAGGGAGGTGACGTCGTGGCATGCACTGCATACAAGGCGGCCCGGCATATGCAACATGGCCCTACGGCCGACACGGCGATGGACACCGAGCCCACGCTGCTGTCCGTGGCGTCTTTTTCGGCCGTTTTGAAGGCGACGTGGACCAGCACAAGCATGGCGACCACTGAGAGTGAGGTATCCGGCACAACAAGAGAGGTGACCACTAGAGATGTGCGAGTAGCGTGCATCTTATATAAGGCGCAGAAGGCGTACGCTGGATGCATTTAAGCGATGTCACGTTGAATTGTAGACACTAAGAAGGATGAATCCCATCCGTATTTTTATGAAAGTGAGTTCGACCTTCAACACTTCAGTTACTTTGAGGTGTTCCTCCTTAAAGCACACGACGACCGAAATGTCTTTAACATTATCATGACAGCCACAGTTAGCCAGGTTTTAGCCAACCATCTTGCGTGTAAATCCTTACAGCAAATCTATCCTACGATTTTGCCAGATAAGTGAAAATATTACTGAGAATACCGAAGAATGAGGGATGAACAGCCCCAACGGATTGATTCCACGGTACTGTGAGCGTAACCTGGGTCAACATTCAGTCACCCTTCGAACTGTTGCACCAGTATCTTCATTAGTGGCCGCCTCACGCAAAATATCAGGTGATGGAAGATGACGGCAGCATTATTTTTGGTTGGCTAATGACTGGAGATGCTCTAAAGTAAGATATATATCCAAGCGATACGTTCGTTAAAAAAAATAGCAACTCTTACAAGCGAACTTCTTACCTCTGAAAGGCTATCGGATATTGCGATACCGCAAAGAAAGCGATAGCATAGACCACGATTCCTGCGCGAACATCGCGCCGTGGGCTAGCTGGTCGACGTTAGTCAATCTCGCAGTGATGGTGTCCTTTCGGAAATCGTAGTGACCAGCGACGGAAAAGGAGACACAGTGACCAATGGTGTATCTACTGAATGACACTGAAACAAAGAAAGTGGTAACAGCACGCAGAACACATTCGCGATATATCGGGCTACGCAAAAGAAGAAGAAACAAGGAACCGCCACCACCGCCAGGGATACGGCTGAAACCACCGCTGATCGCCGAATGAAGCTCGAGCCGACCAAAGCTTGACTAGCTGCATACTGCCTGGAATCAGACTCATTCGAGCAAACCAGCTCTCCTGATGAGGATCGAGTCACATTACCACGCACTCTTTTGCTAAGCACTCTGTATGCATTACGATGTACCAATTATAACCCATCTTGTTTAAAAAGGCTATTCATGTTGGACTAGTCACTTTTTAATTTTAAAATAGCCACTCCACAGGATGACTTTCCGGCTTGTTACTTTTTACGTGTCGGATGGTTACTCAGAAAATAATGTACTTTTTCGTGGTTGGGAAGATATTTCGAATCGGCCTTATGTGATATAGAAATTTAACACGATATTGAGGGGTTTTGATTAGTCAGGACCAGAAGACGGATGCCATGGCCAACACGAAGCGAGCCTGCCTGTGGTTTGACAGCCCGTGTGCGGAGCACGCGGATGCAAACCCAGCATTGCTTTCCTATCAAGCAAGGCGAAGCTTGCGAGTCGTAGCGGGCTTAGGGTTCTGTCACCAGCGAGCACAGTGAGCCTTTATGGTAGGTGGGATAGCGCGGAGCGCGGAGCAGGGTGATATTTTAAAGATGACTCCTTCCTTTGAGCATGTTTATGCCTGTGGGAAAAATCGGAACACAAAAAGTAATTAGCGAAGAATTCATTTTGGGGCCCGTTTGAATTTTCATGTAGCTATTTTTGCGTGTTGAGTAGTCACTAGTAGCTAGTTGGCACGCGAAAAGTAACTAGCCGACATATTCTTGTCAGAAGTAATTAGTTTAAAATTAAAAAGTGACTAGATAATGTGCACCCTTTAAAAATAAAAATAAAGAAAAAACTAATAAAAATGCCCCTCTTAGCTTCAAAACGAATAAAATGCCGTCGTCATGTCATGACTCCAATCACACTGTGAGCATGCATATCATGGACACTGCAAGCGCACCGAACCGTGGTAATCAAGTACCGGTAAGTACTGAAGCTGCAACCTCTTGCTGTTTGTTGTGCATCAACCTGGACAAAGTGTAAACATTTTGTGATCCATATTAAAGACACCGCCGGAAGAATCTGGGTCATGGATCCACGGCTCAAGGCCAATCCACCTTGGCTTGTTCTGCAAGGAACCACTACTACGCCTGCTCCCTCGAAGACTAGGAGATGACTAGGGGGGGGGGGTCGTTCAGGTCATCGTGAGGTCCATCACTCAAGTTCATGATGAGCAGTATCTTCAGGCAACGATGCTGTCCCCAACTTTCGTACTACAAGCACGACCAGTGCAAAACTCTACACATCGTCTACACCATCGTGCATACAACTAGACCAATGGTGTGCAGTCGTCGCCCGAGCCTACCGTGAACTATTGCACACCAAATTATGTGGAGCTGCACCAACACCGAGATCGAACACTTGATCCAGTTCAAGATCGGGCAGCTATTGAACAAGACTTGTGGGGCTGCCGAGGTTCCTCACCCCTGAATCAAGACCACCCTATTCACGTTCGCAACAACGTACCTGCTGTCAAACAAGATCCATGGTTGCAGACATACTGCAATGTGCTGGTGAGGATCACTACATGGCTACCACCTGGCACATCAATCCCGCCATACACACGCTTCTGAGTATCGTTCCAAGAAATCTTTGGGTTTTGTCTACATATGACTACCAGTATCCGTGCTGATCAAGTTAAAGCTCTCAAGGTTGCGTGCTCGTGGAGGTTGCTTGACTGGAATCGGTAGCAAAAAGCAGTATACTCCGCTGAGCCAAATTACCCGTGAGTTTTCAATGACGGAGAGTATTCAACGCTTTCCACCCCCCGATACCAAGGAGAAGTCTTGCGGGAGTACCGCCGTGTAGGCCAGCAAGCCCAAGTCATTCTTAAGAGATGGAGCCCGAGGAGATATTGCCCAAACAGCCGAGTCCGAGAAGATACTGCCACGGTACAGCGAGAATTTGGTCGTTACAGGGAATAAATACTTGCAGGCATCAGTTTGCAGTGTCGCTCCGCTGAATGAAATGGAGGCCTAGTGTCTGATGGTATGCCGCCCGATTGGGTTTAGTTCGATCTACTTGGCTCTACTTGAATCCGGACAAGAACCTTCGTTTGACAAAAATTGCCAAAGCCAAACGTGAATTTTCCCGGACGGGAGCTGCTGTACAGAAGTCGCGTGCCATGACCAACCCGTTCGTGTAACGCTATTATCTGCGCTGACATCGGGTGATGACCACGCTGTGCAGATGGGTCCTCTAAAAAATGAGGCGGAGCAATCGTCAGCCATGTGGCAGTTCCAGCTAGTTCGACTCAAAACGAGGCGGAGCTATCACCAGTGATGTCGCTTTCCACTGGCCCTCCAGGACGAGGCGAAGCTTTCGTCAATCATTTGATGATTCCAGTTGGTTCGACTCAGAACGCGGCGGAGCTATCGCCAGTGGTTTCACAGTCCACTTGGCCCCTCTCAGAACGAGATGGAACTTTCATCGATAGTGTCGCCGTCCACGTGGCCCCTCTCAGAACAAGGCGAAGCTATCGCTGATGCTGTTTGGCGAGATGTCATGCTTCAAAGATGCGTTTTGTTGGTGTTTTCATAATTTCGACCTGAGCTTTTGCAGAGGATCTCGCAGGGAGGGAGTCTATTTTTCTGTCTCCTGCGCAGTAAATGACGTTGCACGTGGTATCTGTCGGTATTTCCAGCACAAAGTGATGGCCTCATGGTAAATTTTGTGCATTTACCTTTTTTATTTGGCGTTGTAGTAGTTTGTTGAAGGCATACATGTAAGGTATCTATTCTCCACGATTCCTAGTAATTCGTCT
Organism: Phytophthora podocarpi; assembly: GCA_001314375.1. Classification (NCBI taxonomy): domain Eukaryota; phylum Oomycota; class Peronosporomycetes; order Peronosporales; family Peronosporaceae; genus Phytophthora; species Phytophthora podocarpi. The sequence goes on along the minus strand of KQ473465.1, from coordinate 34,658 downwards.
ACGCATGAAAGCCATGCTTGATGAAAACTCGTTGATGATCGCGACGATCAAATCCTCGACATCGCAGTGGTGCTCTTGCTGCTTCTCGGTGTGCTCAAGATCATTTGAGTGAGTCGCAGCTGAAAGTGCTCAAAACGATGTGTGTGCTGTGCTTCACGAGTAGAAAGAAACCTCTCCAATTAATTCACAGCGAATTGCAGGCGTCGCGTCAATGGGATAGCTGGTATGCCCCGATACAATTAATTGCTAGCAACTACCCTATGTTGACTTCATTCCCCGTACAGTTTGAATATTTTCGAAGACGAAAAGTCTTGGTGCTAAAGCTGATGATCGCGTGGAAAAGGCTGCGGCGATGGTGGTCCTGACACGACCGCCTGGTTGAAATCCGCATTAACAGTTATCGGACTACACCTTCAATAGTGGTGGAAACTGGGAGTTTGGAGCTGCAGAGAGCTTGGATAGGTTTTATTGGGGTATGTGCTTTGCACAGTAGCTCGGTTTTTATACGTTTTTGTGAGGTTACAGTCGATTCCGAGCTCGCACATGCTGTAAACGCTAGTTACATGTGCCGGCGAGACGTGGAGCACACTATTAATCTATGGCCAACTTCGAGCACCTGGTAGATCCTCCAATCTCTCATCCGACACCTCGTTCCTCACTGTCGGACAGACCTTCGCGTCTAAGCAAAATCTTATTTCCACACTCTTCGTCGCCATTGGCCGAGGGGGGTTCGACCTGAAGGCTCTGAAAAGAGATAAGAACAACTTGGTGTATGCACTGATCAAGAGAAGAACAACTGTGCCTGGGTTCTCGTTTGAAGCTTGCTGGAAACAGTTACGCTATTCCGCCGTATGGATGCATCTCTTCACCAACTCCAGCGACCGGGAATATTAGAAATCCTGCTGGTAAGCCTTCGCTGAGTAAACGCCACGAGACTGCAACAGGCGACGTATTTTCAATGAAAATGTTTTTTCGTATTTCACACCGTCCGCGCCGAGCCAGTAGTCCAGCATAGCCACCAAGATGGCCACGACGATGGAGATTACCGGGATGACCGCCATGACAGCCAGCACCGTGGGCCATGGTATATCCACGTTGCGTGGAGCTTGCAAAGATGGCGTGTGAAGTGTACGCACGATGCAGTCAGAGTGTACTTGTGCACCTGGTGTGGTATCGCAGTCGAGCTTTAAATTTCGAGCAGTCGCCACCATTTTCCAGTCTAAGCTGCGTGATGACCCTGGTGTAAGTCGAGAGCATGGAGTGTTTAGTTCATTCGAGGTGTGTATGACCGCAAGGGACTATGTTCTGAAAGAGCTTAATGGAGAACGCCAGGAAAAGGACCAGCCGTCCCTTGCGTTGTTCGATCTGTGGTGTAGCTGGTCACAGCAAGCGCAAGTGCAACGGCTCCAGTTCCAACTAACCAATAATCGTTTTGGCAATGCGTGTCTCGATATTGTTCATCTCGAGCTGTCACTTGACTCGGTAAATACTTTCTTTGGCGGGGGGCATTTTATGAATAAAGGACCCGTCGGCGAGGGAATTTTTATTTGTTTTGAAACTATGAGGGTCATTTTATTCATTTTGAAAACTATGACAGGTATCTTATTAGTTTCCCTTAAAAAAAAAAAAGGTATTCTCAACGTAGGTCGCAGACGACCTAGTATTTGTCAGAAGTAGGGGCCGAAAAATAATCTTGGTTTACCTGCCGTACAAAATATTTTACTGCAATTCCTTACTGCGAGAGGTGTTGGAATACAATTTCCAATTGTACGATCGCGGCAGATTGCAATATGCAACTGTGAAAGTTTCCTGAATTGCAGTTGGCTATTGCGAGTTTGGCTGCTGCTTTAGGTTGAAGTGCTTACCGAGCTTTTACAGCCTTTGCTACTAGCCGACTGTCCCGGAAGTCGCGGTTGTCTTCAGGACCACTATGGCATCGAACGTGAGAGTGCTCATACGCTTGTATCGATCGGTCATGACACACTTAGATGTGCTAAACAAGTGCTCGACTCACGCAGACGTGCCTAGCATAAAGAATAAATCTTGGTAGACGGTTACTTGTTGCAGATACAGCCGCTTGCGTTCCTGAAACAGTTCGTAGTAATCACGTCCACTTCCCCAATCAATTTGCCGAGCCGGGGCCTCACATGGAAGTTCAAACTCCATTAACGCTTCTATCTCCTGGACAGATAACCCTCCAACTCCGGCGTTCAACACTTTGGTCAGTACTTGACGACGTGGGGAACACGGTCAAATCTCACTTTGCTCTTGTAGAGGGACATGTTGCGCAGTCAAAAGTGATCCGAATAGCTCTTGAATCCGGTCGAGGGGTGCAAGAAGTGCGGACTTCTAGCTGCTAGATGGGGAACTAGGTGGGGGGCTGAGAGCTCGGGAGACTTGCGGGTTGAGTGCTGAAGAAATAATGAAGACTTCTAAACGCCCCGACGTTAAAGCAGTACGCCCTCGACAGATCTCTCCCAAATTAACAATACCGTTCTCGACTGATCTCTTCCACATTCTCTGGATTTTAATTCAGAGTCCTACTGGGCTTCGCAACGAGGTCTGAATCCTTTAGAAATACAATTCCTGTCCAAACCAAGCATAAATAGAAAACGAAAACAGCAGAAACAATATTGATGCTCAACCTCCAATTTGAAAAGCCTCAATTTTATCCTGGCATGTTGACCCATCCGCATTTTTCGCACAACTTTAACAAACCGAAAACAGCCAGAATACCTTGCAAAACTTATAGACAAAATTCAAAATATCTTGTTGAGACAAACTTCAAGAAAACCTGCACACAGCCCGTATTTTCTTAAAGCATGTATCCATACCGAAGTACATTGTCAAAGGGTGTTTTCGTTGAAATAACAGTCAGCTAAACGTAGGTTGTTACTCGCATGATATGCCTACGTGCACCAGTGCTTCGGATGGTTCAGCGTTGTGGCCTTTGTCTAAGATGCTGATGGACACCTTAAACATACCATGCACAAATACATGGAATGGGCCTTAGCTCGTCTACGTCAGTGGTGGAGCCAACAGGGGTCTCCTTTTAAGAAAATCGCTTCAAAAAGCGATATTCTATAGCACAGCTCACCCTCACGATTGTACCTCCACGCCCGAAGGCGGCAGGAGACCGAGGTAAGAGCGAATAGCTTCTGTATTGCTAGCCGAATTCCGAACTGACTGCAAACTAACGATCCTGCTGAACCCAGTGGCAAAGTTCAATGACAGAGGACAATACCGGTATAAGCCGGTATTTCCCAGAACACTTCCCCCAATAAACAAGATAGGACATTGATGAGCCGCTTACGCGAGCCTTACGCTTCATCCCACGGGTCTCGAGCGACGTACGTCTCCAGGCTGCCACCGCTTCCATGCCACAGCGGCTCCACGGCTTTCAACGCGACCACGGCTCCAGCGCTGACTGGCAAATCTTGCGCGCAATCGGCACACGGCATCGGCCCGCACTGTCCTATCTTGTACTTCTTGAACAACTTGAACCTCGCTTGTCTTCTTCTGGCATCGCACACGCGGCGCACGACGCCTTCCACTTCGCCCTCTTGCGAAAAAATCTGCTCGACGGGAGATTCGAGTCTCCGTGATGCCACAGCGCGCCACTTTGATAGGCACCCCTCGGGGTAGTGCGGCTTAACCTCATGGCCTCACCAGCTAAAAAACAATCGCACCCTTGATCGCTTCACCCGTCGCATTCTTGGCCTCAGCACCTCTCCGTAGCCACCGCGCCGCGATCACAAACCAAACCCTCGGTCGCTTGCTACCCCAAGCGCTTCCGCAGTCGGATCCTCTTTAGGAGAGAACGCGACTTCCCCCACGTGGTCGGAAAAATATCTGTGATCTGTTTCCACGTCTATCAGTAACACTACTTGACTTGGATTTGGTAAAGTCTAAAGCGACATAGGTTTAGCGGTGGAGGTAAAGTCAATCGGAAATGCCTTGATGTCTATGCTACCAGGGTGCGCCAGGAGAAAACTCATGTTTTCATGCAAAGGTTAGCTAGCACCTCTATATCCGTCAAGATCTGTTTGCAGCATTTCTAGATTGAAGAGCTTATTCTGGAGTAACAATGCTCCCGCCAACTACGAATTTGGTGATTTCCAAGTGTCATGACATCCGTCCACAAAAACGCATTTTGGAATCAAATTTCTCCATATCTGTATATCGAATTTTTAAATAAAAAATGATATCAGAAAAATTAGAAATAAATTCTAGGCCTTGTACTGTTGCTTTCCGTTCACAAATTGGTCGAGTTTTCGACTTATTTAGAGATCAAACCCTTATTTATTTTGTGTAGCCTTTTATTAAGTTCCAGAACTCTATTTTAGAACCGGTTTTATTTGGCTATTAGCAATTGATAAATCAGCCAAGCCAACCGATTTAAATCTAAAATAACCAGAATGTTGAGTTTCAAATCAACAATCGGAGCTTATTAACTTTTAAAACTGTTGCGAGACCGAGGGAGCTAAGGACAATACGATGGAAGGGGCAGTTGTTGCAGTAATATATCGACCCAATGGAATCGTAGTATAAGTGCCTACTCTGAAGCCGCCTTACAGGTAAAGACTAGTGCTTGTCTAAATATCGCTATTTCGAGACATAATGGTCGTGGCCGGGTGCCTCTCCTATCTAGATTCGAGCTAATCCAACTAGATAGTACACTCAGATTACTAACACATATACAATAGCTATCATTTTATACAGTTTTTTTTATTGAATTGTAAGTCCGTTTTGGATAATTGTTCCTAAATATCCACCTCGATTAAATGGAGGTGGATATTTTTGACCGCGTATAACCAAAAACCATCATTTTATCAGTCTTCTATAGAACTAAAAGTTTTGGTTCCAAAACCATCCGACACAAAGAAATCATAAAAGCCAGAGCTGCTCTCCCTTGTGAAATATACCGAAATAGAAAAAAACTCACTGTATGCAGAAGATCCATGTACCTTAAGGATCGCGATCTTTATTGCAATTGAGCATATGGATGTGAAAATGTGTTATTGCGGCGCTTCAGAGTATTGCAGACTGCAATTTGCAGTGCACAATTGCGGGGACGAAGAATATTCCAATAGCCAATTGCAACATACGCCACTACTGCAGTCTAGACGGCAATGATAAGTAACGCTGACAATCTCGGCCAATACATTTTTTCCGACCTCTGGGCAGAAGTAGCTGAAGTGGCAGTAACAGAAGTGGTATAGCTGTCGTAAAAACCTTTTTACGAATACTTACCGGTATTGTGATTCCCGTCTAAATTTGCCGCTTTCAGGCTATTGGCCGTACCGCCACCAAACCGGCGGCTTGCTTTAATTGGCCAAAATAGTTTTCTTAGCCGCGC